>SKCR01039281.1:0-110083 GCA_019454045.1 Zanthoxylum bungeanum | reverse complement strand
AGGGTTATATATCCTCAAGGAAGATCGTGGACTATTATGTTTAAGGTCTTAAACCTAAAATCCCTTTCCCAAGTTCATTTTAAGTTTACCGATCAATCTTATTAATGGCCAGTTAACAAGATGCATTAACTAATACAATAAATAAACCTTTATATTACCCCAAACCATAATTTTACCCCTTATAAACCGGTGATATTAGATTTCATCACAACCCCGGATAAATGACTTAGTTACGACCACATATTTACGGGTAGTAAAAACTAAATAAAGAAAAGACATAAAGTAAATTGCTGGAAATTAAATACTGAAAAGTAAATGACAGAAAATTAAATGCTGAAATTAAATACTGAAAATTAAATGCTGAAAAGTAAATGCTGAAAAGTAAATTGCTGAAAAGTAATGATGAAAGTAAATTGCTGAAAGTAAATTGCTGAAAAGTAACTGCTGAAGTAAATTGCTGAAATGTAATAAAGTAAAAGTACAATAAAAGAAATATTGAGGTAAAAGGATTCACTTTTATTACTTCTATTTTTAGATATCTCCCTTAATATAATACATTAACTTTGCGTGATAATTACCAACCAGCCATATATGCGGTATCCTGATTAAGTCAAATTAATAATTAATTACCAACCGACCAACCAGGCGGTATCCAAGCTTAGTCAAGTTAAAACTAATTTATTATTAATTACCAACCGACCAATTTGGCGGTATCCTCGTTAAGTCAGATTTTAAATAATAATTATTATTATTATTAATTATAGGGGAGATTAATCTAAATAACAATAATAAAGCTTTACCTTTTACCCCATAAGGGGAGTTTACCTCCTCATTGCTTGAAAAGTAAAAACTGAAAAAGTAAAGAAAGAAAGTACTGTGCGTAAAAGTAAATTGCGAAAGTAAAACCTGAAAAATAAAGAAGAAAGTGCGAAAGCGAAAAGTAATTACTGAAGCTGTAATAAACAAACAAGATACAATCTTCTTAGTTATTCTTAAGGAATTCAAGAAGAAAGTATGAATTTACCAATGAATGGCTTGGTATTATAGGCAAAATTTTGCCTCCATCAAATCATCCACCAAATCCATTATTAATTGCTCCACTAATTGCTCCACTAATTACTCCACTAATTGCTCCACCAAATCCATTATTAAGTTCTATCATATTTGGTAGGAGCTTGACTATTTTTATTATTATTTTTTTTTTTACTTTGAAAAGGACTTTATAATTACACATAACACACTTACGGATATTTTGATCAATTTCGGTCATGAAATCTTCAGAATTCGAAATTATTTTATTCTAAAAGTGTGGTAGATATTTGAGTCTTCTTTAATATGGAACTTAAGTCAACTCAATCTGATATCGGAGTAAAAAGTTATTCTCAAAATACGACAGTTACGCAAAATTAGAATTTCCGAAACTGCACTTCGTTAGAACGCCCCTTCAAGTTCCAATCTCCAAAATTAATATGTCAAGTCCAATTTTTGCCCTTTTTGACCCACATTTCGTCCTAATGATTCCTTGAGTCCCAATATTATTTATCTGTAAATAAACTAAAAACAAAAAAAACGTTCATCAACCCGAGAAACTAAACAAAATATTAAGTAAAAGAGGCGGTAAATATTGATATATTTTCCGCTCATCAGTCACGAGGAAAAACTCACATCGGGTTGTCACACAGCAAAATGGCCTCGGCGGGACGCAATCCAGCCCCGAGACGATCTGATAAAAAGAGACATTAGAGGAAAGATTCCGACCCCACGCTATCTAAGTCCCTTTGTCGTAAGGGAATGAACCCTCATTGCGCCAACACACAGCAATAAGGCCTCGGCGGGACGTAACACAGCCCCGAGCCGATGTAAAAGCTTAGCCAAAAGGGAATATACCATCTTTTTGACACCAACACGTGGTCATGAGGGAGAAACTCCGACCTCATGCCAACGAAGATAATAAGGTCTCGGTGGGAGGTAACTCAACCCCGATCCGGTGCAACAACTTGGCAACAAGGGTATGTACCCTTCTTCTGCCATCAATATGGCCTCGACGGAATGAATCTAGCCCCGAGCCATCAATCAACACTATAGTCTCGGCATAACGAATGCAGCCCTGAGCCATCAACTTTCTTTCCACGACTTAACCATGAGGAAGATTTTCAACCTCCGGAAAGTACTATACAGATTGGAAATGAGTCCCACTTCAAGTCATCCACCAAAAACAAAACCAAAGAAAATAGCAAGACAAAACAAAACGAGGGTGATATATCACATACCCGTGTATACCCAAAAGAAACAACAAGGAAGCCTGAGACAAGCGTCCTACCCCATGGCATGCAAAATAATAATTTTAGACCTCACAGTTCAATATCCCGGATAGCTAAGCTACGGATCGAGGAAGCGGCTAATGCTATGAGACTTTTCCCACGCTAGACATGCCCGAGTCTGCAAACGCCACGAAGACCCTAAGGCCTTCCCCATGCTATGCTATTACAGATCTGAAATTAGATGGCCAACACCACGGGGGCATTCCCCTCCCCGTGCTAGGCATATCCCGAGGCTACAAATTCCATAGAGACTCTTCGGCTTTCTCTGTGCTATGTAACTCTAATACTGGTGGCAAACACCACAGAGACCCGTGGGCCTTTCTCGTGCTATGTAAACCCAGAGGTACCCTAGTACTGAAGCCACTAGCCATCCATACATATTATGATTACCCTGAGGCACCAAAATCCACGCCGACTCACTCACCGAGCGTGCTATAGATACCCGAGGCGTCAAACGCCACACACCTCTTTATGCCGCGATCACTCCTCAAAGATGCAAGTCATTGGGTGTTAACGTTCTAGCCCAGGGGTTTGATAATGACACCAGAGAATGGTGTGCCATGAGGGTGCACGCTTTTCCCTTATGCCTTGCATCCCTTCGTGCATTCCAATCACAAGTATTTCACAAGAATATTAAACATGCCTTTCCCATTCAAATAATAGATAAGCATAGATGAACAAGCTCTTGTTTAAAAGACGAAAGTCTTATTCATATTCAATGGATCTACTTCCATTCTTACAACTATTTAAGGGTCATTATAAGATAGGCTCTTACTGAAACTATCTTTCTTAACATCTTCGAAAAATCTTGACAATTGTTGCTTTCGTGTTTGATCGGGGACTTCCAACTTGTATCCTCTAGTGTCCACTTTCTTCAGGTGTATGCGATTGTGTCTCGGCTTCATGGAAGAGTGGAATAAGTTGCCTTAATGACTTTGGACCATCAACCTCACAGTTGAATACTTCTCCTCTTATTCCCACCTGTGGATCCACCCTCAGATGTTTCATCCTCTTGGCAATAGCAAGCCTGGAAATATACCACATGCGTATAATAAGTAGGAGGCACTATAGAAACTGATCGAACACACCTTACATCGCGGCTCACCTACTGCTCCATGACGACTGTCATTATCGAGAATAAGAAAACTAACAGGTCAAAAAACAACCACTATTTCTTTAGGAGAAGCTTGTTTATCCTTATGAGGAGAAACTCCAACTCATGACATTACATTTCATTCAAAAACTCATCCCTAGGTGCCCACACCCTCTGCATAATAACGGGCCCGGAAAGCTGCTAAATGAGCATAATAAGCAGAAGGCATTATAGAAACTGATCGAGTACCCCTGGTATTTGGCCCTCCAACTACTTCCTGATGACAGTTGCTATTGACGACGCTCGACCATCATAGCCATTTGATCTATGCAATCGTTCATGTAGTCATTCCTTACCAGATCTTCCACCTGCTCCCGCAGGTCTCTATATCTTTATGTGTTATGTCCTCTCACATTATGGTGCATACAATAAGCCCTACTATCTCTCTTCTCAATGGGAAACCTTCTTGGGTTGGGCTCAGTCAATAGACCTTTATCATGGATTTCCCGAACTATCTAGGCCATTGGTCTGTTCAGAGGTGTGTACACCGTCCCTCCGGTGGCATGGTTGACTTGGACATGCGACATTCTCTCTTCCATTAAATTATTATGAGGTATCGGCCTGAACTCCTTCTGTCTCGGGACTGGCCTCCTCAAGTCTCTGCCAAATTCTCACTGGTTTTCTGGTTGATCTGTTATCGGCTTTTGAGCATTCCTGCCTCAGGTGATCTTTTCCTTTCCCTCCATCAACACAAAATTATTTTCCTACTCTAAAGCCAAGGCATAGTCCATTATCTCCTGGATCCTTAGGTGAGACCATAACCTCTCGACCTTGAAGGCCCATTTGAAACTTTCCAGAGCCTTCGGGGACTCATATGCCCCGATCTCTAATACCAGGTCGTGGTACTGACCGGCGTAAACACACATGTATAACGCAAGGCACGTATCGTTCAAGCAGTATAAAAATATCGATCCCACGAGGACTTAATTCCTACTGTTTTTATTAATTATTGATACTATTTATTTACAGGTATCTAATTATATGGAGAAGAGAATGATTGTTTGATTGGTTGAATGTGGTTTTCCTTAATTAAAATAAATAAAATAAACAAAAGAAAATACTAAGGAAAATAACAAAAGACTCAAAGATCTAGGGTGTGGATCATTCTAATATGTTTTAAAAGATGAAGTGATTATTTTATGTTTGTGTAATAAATCAGTTTACTAACCTGGAACACGAAATTATGCAAAAGCCTCTGTCGATGGTCAGACGTAATACCCAGTTTAACCCAACTAAACCATATGTCTATGTCAACCAAATTATCTGGATTCATTAAGTTTAAGTTCCAATTATGGCTACCCCCGCCCGACAGGTATGTCTATCCTGTAAGGAAATCTATTAAAGGGTTATTTATCCTCAAGGAAGATCGTGGGCTATTAAGTCTAAGGCTGAAACCTAAAATCCCTATGTCTAGTTCATTTTAGATTTACCACATCAATCTTATTGTTGATCAGACAACAAGAAGCATTAAGCTTAAGACTTAATAAGTAAACCTTTAAATTACCCAAACTATAAAATAACCCCGTATAAACCGGTGATATTAAAATTAATCACAACCCCAGATAACTAACACATAACTAGGGCTATTAAAGACTTAAAAGTAAAAGACATAAAGTAAAAATGTTGAAAAGTAAATTGCTGAAAAGTAAATGACGGAAAGGAAATGCTGAAATTAAATACTGAAATTAAATGCTGAAAGTAAATGATGAAAGTAAATTACTGAAAAGTAAATGCTGAAAGTAAATTGCTGAAAAGTAAATTGCTGAAAAGTAAATAAAGTAAAAGTACAATAAAAGAAAATGCTGAGGTAAAATGATCCACTTTTATTACTTCTATTTTAGATATCTCCCTTAATATAATATATTAACTTTGCATGATAATTACCAACCAGCCATATAGGCGGTATCCAGATTAAGTCAAATTAATAATTAATTACCAACCGACCAATCAGGCGGTATCCAGTTTAGTCAGGTTAAAACCAATTTAAATAAAAGTAAATTGCGGAAAGTAAAACTGAAAAGTAAAAGAAAGAAAGTACGAAAGCGGAAATTAATTACTGAAAGCTATAAATAAACAAACAAGATACAATCTTCTTAGTATTCTTAAGGAATTCCTTAGAAGAAAGTATGAATTTACAAATGAAATAACTTGGTATTTATAGGCAAAATTTTGCCTCCATCAAATTCTCCACCAAATCCATTATTAATTTCTCCACTAATTACTCCACCAAATCCATTATTAATTGCTCCACTAATTTCTTATCATGTTGGTGGTGATTTGATAATTTTTATAATTTATTTATTAATTTATTTTTTGCTTTGAAAATGATTGAAAATGACTTTAATAATTACCACAACAACACTTCTAGATTGTTCATCAATTTCGGTCATGAAATCTTCAGAAATCGAAATTATTTTGTCTTTCAAAGTTGTAGATATTCGAGTATTCTTTAATCTGGCACTTGAATCAGCTCCATCCGATATCGGAGTGAAAAGTTATGCCCAATATACAACAGATGCGCAAAATTGGAATTTCCAAAACTGCACTTCGTTAAAACGCCCTTTCAAGTTTCCAATCTCCAAAATTAATATGTCAAGTCCAATTTTTGCCCTTATTTGACCCACATTTCGTCCTAAATGATTTCATTGAGTCCCAATATCATTTTATCTGCAAAATAAACTAAAACACATCAAAACGTTCATCAAACCCGAGAAACTAAACAAAATATTAAGTAAAAGGGGCGGTAAATATTGATATATTTTCCGCTCATCACACCCCCAAACCTAAAATTTTGCTAGTCCTTGAGCAAAACAACAAAATAAAATACAAGAAACAATTAAAATTAAACTAAGCCACTTTCGTAGGGATCACAGTTGCATTTAGCATATGCAACAAGCCTTCAAACCCCTAGGTGTCCCTAGTGGACGAGTTGTAGTCTCGTGAGGGTTTACAACAATGATACCCACAAAAATTTTACAAAAGTAAAAAGGTAGTGAAACTAATGCACACAAAAGAAAAAAGACAAGAGAAAATAGAATAAAGAAAGTTAGTGACTAATCAGGTGAAACTTCTACTCCAAATTACTAGTTGTTTTGTTTCTTTCTAAATTACCGAATAAGTAAATTCTCCGATTATATTTACCATTCTCCATATACACAGCCAACAAAGTATTAATCAATCTCATTTTTGCCCACAACAGTCACAAGTGTAGTTGATAAGAGAGTAATATTTTTTTCCTAAAGTTCTATCAGATTTCACACCTTTTTTATGGCAATAGAATAATTTTCTGATTTTTTTTTTTATTTTTTCTTTGATTTTAGATTTTTTTATTTATATACAATACCTTCCATCTATGTAACGAGCTTTGGGCCGGTGGCTCCCAAACCAGTTGGCTTTAGGGCACCAGGTGTCAAGACACCCCTACGAACTTAATTACTCAGACTTCAGATATAATATTTTTGCAGCACCTTCGATCCATGTAGCGAGCTTTGGGCCAGTGACTCCCAAACCAGTTGGCTTTAGGGCACTAGGTGTTAAAACACCCTTACAGACTTAATAACTCGGATCTCATATTTTTTTTTTTTTTACTCCATCACTTTTTTGAGATGCTTCCTCCAATTAAACTAGAGCACTGAAAATTAAAAACTTTTCAATTTTAGCTCATGTCCGCATGTTACAATGCATGTTGATAATATCTGCTAACTGAGCATATGAAGATCCATTTTAGTCTGTTTTATGGAGAATTCACAAATTAAATAATTTAAAAGGAAATAAACAAAATTAACTTGTTTGAAATAGGTTTGAGATACGTCTCAGGAGTGGAAATTCCTTACTCAGCTATCTCTTACCAATTTCACCTTTTTAGTCAAAATAAAAACACAAAAAACAAAATATTTTTTTATTTTTGAAAATTTTTCAATTTTTTTGTATTTTTCGAAAATTTAGGCTAAAAAATAAAAACAACACACAACTAAAAACAAGGAACTAGTCAACCAATTCCCTCCCCCAAACCTAAATGAGACATTGTCCCCAATGTCTTAAATAGTAGAAGAAGAGTTTAGAAGATAATACCTGGTTAGCCGAAATTCTACAGGAAATTAAAGGTTAAGATCCAGATTAATCCGACACCTCTTACCACGATCGTCCTCGGACCAATTTATCTTTGAAATGATTGGGTCAACTTGTGGTTCATAGGCTAAGAGTTGGTCAATTAGATCCGGAGCAGTTCTGGCAGTAAAGAGTAGTTCTTTCAAAGGTTTTGACACGAACCCATTTCTTCGAGCATCATCAGCAACACACAAAGAAAATCATAAAATCCATCAACGTTAAACAGCCCAATTAGTTTCTAGTGTATGTTCAGGTTCGCCCAAGATAACACTGTAAAAATTTCCTCCAATGTACCCAAGCCACCTAGCAAAGCAATAAAAGCATCAGCACGGTTAATCATTTCTACCAATCGTTCAGACATACATGACATGATCAGTTCCTCTCCGTTTTATGGTTCAATAAGATTTGCCTCCGCCAAGGGTTTTGTGATGATTCCCAAAACGTGACTGCCTCCTTCTTGTACGGACTTTGAAACGATCCCCATTAGTCCAAGATTGCCTCCGCCATATACTAAGTGCATATTCCTTGCAGCTAAGACTCGACCCAATTCATGTGCTGCCTCTACATATTGTGGTTTAGTACCAACACTACTACCATAAAACACACAGATGTTTTCAACTCGTCTTCTTGAAGTGGCTTCCATGTTTTACTCTAGATGTCTTCAAAAGTGCAATGATGAGTTGAATTTATAATACCTGAAAAGGGTGAGTAAAATAATAGCACTAGTACCTGCCAAATGACAATTATTAGTTAACAGTAAAATAAATCATGATAGTCAAAGAGGTCTGGATCCTGTCGGAGAAAATAAAAGAAAACAACAAAACAAATCACAATTATTCAGAAAAGACAAAGAGATATAATATGTACAAGAATTTACAGCTTGATTGACGTCTATGCGTCAGGGACAAACTTCCCATCCAATTTTCTTATAAATTGGCAAACAGGGTCTTTTTGAGTCAGATTCCCGAGACTTAACTGTTGTCTTTCCTTTTGGAATTGTGCGTATAACACACGAATCTCATGATATACACATCCATTGGGATGCGTCTCAAGAGTTTTAGATATGTCATCCAAAGACTCCTTACTCAAGCCATCCCTAATGAAGTTAATCTTATCTTTACGGTTATCAGACACCATTCCTAAAGAACGACAACGAGTATTACAAAACATGCGAGCACATTTATAACAAACACATATTCTTTTGGCTCTTCTCTTTTTAGCATAGGTGCTCTTTCCTAAGCCAGACAGATGTGAAATAAAAGAGTCAGAAGACTCACCTGTCAATCAGACCCGTGCTTCAATAATCCAACGAATGTCAGTAGGAATACCTTTGATCATCAGTAGTCTCATCCGTTCCAAGTGAGCTTTGTAGACTTTCATCAGAGATTTTTGAGGGAGAGAAGGAAATTGCTTGTGAAGTTTTGCGAGAACTTCTTCCATCCTGAAATTTCTTAATCTGCAAAAACTAAACACACAAAATTAAATCACACCAAATCACAATATATACACAAATCGCATGGGTTGCCTCCCTGCGAGTGCTAAGTTTAAAGTCGTCAGCTAGACGTGACTTCTCGAACGTTAAACTGGATCTGAAAGTGTGACACTTTCTGTTTGTCGCTCAAATGATTCTCCCCAGTAGTGCTTGACACGCTTGTTTTTAACCTTGAAAGTTTTGTTGGAGTTAGGATCATGTATCTCAACGGCTCTATCTGGTAAAACTTTGGTGATCACAAATGGACCTGACCACCGTGATTTTGGCTTCCATGGGAAAAATTTCACCCTTGATTTGTTTAACAGTACCTTCTGACCTGGTTCCAGTTGTATGTGCACTAACTTCTCATCAAGTCTTTTCCTTGCCTTTTCCTTGTACAATTTGGCATCCTCAAAAGGCTGTTTGTGAAATTCCTCCAATTCGTTGAGCTGGTGGAACTTTTTCTCTTCTGTTGCTTGTAGTGCAAGAATAGGCTTCTTTAGTACGCAGTGCGCTTTATCTTCAGGCTCTACAGGTAATTGACATGTTTTAAGTTTGTCAGTAGAACTTTGTCTTTCATCAGAGTTCTGATCGGTACTATGTATCACATCAAGTCTGAAACATTCCTCATTCTCGTCATTCGGGAAATTCATGGCTTTAAAAACATTGAATGTTACTTCTTGGTCCTGTACCCTCATGGTTAATTCTCCTTTTTGTACATCAATAATGGTTCGACCTATAGCCAAGAATGGTCTCCCGAGGATGATTGGCACATCTGCGTCTTCCTCCATATCAAGGACAATAAAATCTACTGGGAAAATGAATTTGTCAACCTTGACCAGCACATCCTCAACTACGCCTCTTGGAAATACGAGCGTTCTATCAGCAAGTTGTAGAGAGACTGAAGTTGGGATTGTTTCTCCAATATGCAGTTTCCTGAAAATAGAAAAAGGCATCAAGTTAACACTAGCACCTAAATCACATAGAGCCTTACTGAAGTCATGTTCTCCTATGGTGCAAGGAACAGTGAAACTGCTAGGATCTTTCAACTTTGGAGGAAGTTTTCTTTGAATGATGGCATTGCATTCTTCCGTTAATGCTACTGTCTCGTAGTCTCCCAATCTTCGTTTTCGTCAAAGAATGCCTTTCATGAATTTGACATAGCTGGGCATTTCTTCCAAGGCTTCTGCAAATGGAATGTTGATGTGAAGCTTTTTGAACATCTCCAGGAATCGAGCAACTTTTGTCCAGTTTATTCTTCTGAAGACGCTGAGGAAAATGTGGAGGTGGAGTGATCTGTTCTTTTTCCTTTGCTTCTTTTTCCTCCATCTGTTGTTTTGTTTCTTTTGGAATATCTTCAATTGTTGTTACCTTGATTCCAACATCTTTGTTGATTTCAGTACCGCTTTTTAACATGATGGCATGACATTGCTCATTTCCCATGTTCCTTGGATTTGGCTCTGTGTTGATAGGAAGGTTACCTGGCGGTCTGTAACTCTGAGCATTGGCCAGTTGTCCAATTTGATTCTCCAGTGCTTTAATAGAAGCAGATTGACTTTGAATTAATGCTGCTTGGGATTGAAACATAACATCATATCTTGCTGCTTGAGAGTCATGTTTTGCTTCTATCTTTTTCAAGTGGATCAACACTTCTGTTATTCCTGATTCATTTGCCTGCTCCTGGCCTTTGTTCTGTTGTTGGAATCCGGGTGGTGGATTGTTCATTTGCCCTGAATTGTTGCTCCATGCGAAATTGGGATGATTCCTCCACCCTGGGTTGTAGGTGTTGGAATATGGATTGTTCCCCTGTCTGTTGAAATTGTTGACATAATTCATTGTTTTTTTTATGTTGGTTGAAAGATTCTGACTCAGGTGCTCCTCCAAATGGTGAACTTGTGGATCCACCATTATCTTTCATATTAAGAGTTTCCAGATTTTTGCAAATCACATCTAGCTTGGAATTCAGTGCTGTGTTGGCTCCAACTTCATAAATTCCTGTAATTCTTTGGATCATGCTCCTTTCTGTTGGCCACAAGGAATTGTTGTTGGCCATTTCTTCAATTAAGTCCCAGGTCTGATCTTCTCCTTTTGCCATCAAAGCTCCTCCAGCAGCAGCATCAATTATTGTTCTCATTATTCCAGAAAGTCCATTGTAGAAGGTTTGGACTTGTAGCCATTTTGCGATCTCATGATGAGGACATTTCCGGAGTAAATCTTTGAATCTTTCCCAAGCTTCGCAAATGGATTATGAATCTTGCTGCACGAAGGATGTGATGTCATTCCTCAACTTTGCAGTTCTGGCTGGTGGAAAGTACTTTGCAAGGAATTTGGTGGCTAGAGTGTTCCAAGTTATGATGGAACCTGCTGGTAACGAATGTAGCCAAGCTTTAGCTCTGTCTTTCAGGGAATGTGGATAAACCCGCAGTCTCATTGCTTCTTCAGCTGCTCGTTTGTAATTGAAAGTACCGCAAACTTCCAGGAAGTTGCTGATGTGGGAATTATGATCTTCAGTTGCATTTCCCCCAAACTGTACTGACTGTTGAATCATCTGGATGCATGTTTTGATGTCACCCGCATTTGCTGGTAAGGGAGGAAGTACAATACAGGAAATGAAGTCGTCAACCATCGGAATGGTTCTGTCTCGAATGGGAATCGGTGGTGCAACGTTTGATGAGCGGAAAATATATCAATATTTACCGCCCCTTTTACTTAATATTTTGTTTAGTTTCTCGGGTTCGATGAACGTTTTGATATGTTTTAGTTTATTTTGCAGATAAAATAATATTGGGACTTAATGAAATCATTTAGGACGAAATATGGGTCAATAAGGGCAAAAATGGACTTGACATATTAATTTTGGAGATCGGAAACTTGAAATGGCGTTTTAACGAAGTGCAGTTTTGGAAATTCCAGTTTTGTGCATCTGTCGTATTTTGGGCATAACTTCTTACTCCGATATCGGATTGAGCTGATTCAAGTTCCAGATTAAATAAGACTCAAAGATCTACAGCTTCGAAAGAAAAAATAATTTCGAATTCTGAAGATTTCATGCCCGAAATTGATGAACCATCCAGAAGTGTGTTGTGTGTAATTATTAAAGTCACTTTCAATCATTTTCAAAGCAAAAAATAAATTAATAAATAAATAATAAAAATTATAAAATCATCACCAAACATGATAAGAGATTAGTGAAGCAATTAATAATGGATTTGGTGGAGCAATTAGTGGAGCAATTAATAATTGATTTGGTGGATGATTTGATGGAGGCAAAATTTTGCCTATAAATACCAAGCCATTTCATTTGTAAAATTCATACTTTCTTCTAAGGAATTCCTTAAGAATACTAAGAAGATTGTATCTTGTTTGTTTATTTACAGCTTTCAGTAATTAATTTCCGCTTTCGCACTTTCTTTTCTTTACTTTTCAGTTTTTACTTTCCGCAATTTACTTTTACGCACAATACTTTTCTTTCTTTAATTTTCAGTTTTTACATTTCAGTAATGAGGAGGTAACTCCCCTTTGCTGGGGTAAAAGGTAAAACTTTTATTACTAATATTTAGATTAATCTCCCTTAATTATATATATAAACTAGTTAAAACCTGACTTAACGAGGATACCGCAATATTGGTCGGTTGGTAATTATTTAAATTGGTTTTAATCTGACTAAACTGGATACCGCCTGATTGGTCGGTTGGTAATTAATTATTAATTTGACTTAATCTGGATACCGCCTATATGGCTGGTTGGTAATTATCATGCAAAGTTAATATATTATATTAAGGGAGATATCTAAAATAGAAGTAATAAAATTGGATCCTTTTACCTCAGCATTTTCTTTTATTGTACTTTTACTTTATTTACTTTTCAGCAATTTACTTTCAGCATTTACTTTTCAGCAATTTACTTTCAGTAATTTACTTTCAGCATTTACTTTTCAGCATTTAATTTTCAGTATTTAATTTCAGCATTTACTTTCCGTCATTTACTTTTCAGTATTTTATTTTATGTCTTTTATTTTATTTAAGTTTTTACTAGCCCTAGTTATGTGTTAGTTATCTGGGGTTGTGATGAATTCTAATATCACCGGTTTATAAAGGGGTTATTTTATAGTTTGGGTAATTTAAAGGTTTACTTATTAAGTCTTAAGCTTAATGCTTCTTGTTGTCTGATCACCAATAAGATTGATGTGGTAAATCTAAAATGAACTAGACATAGGAATTTTAGGTTTCAGCCTTAGACTTAATAGCCCACGATCTTCCTTGAGGATATATAACCCTTTAATAGATTTCCTTACAGGATAGACATATACCTGTCGGGCGGGGGTAGCCATAATTGGAACTTAAACTTAATAAATCCAGATAATTTGGTTGACATAGACATATGGTTCAATTGGGTTAAACTGGGTATTTGCGTCTGACTATCGACAGAGGCTTTTGCATAATTTCGTGTTCCAGGTTAGTAAACTGATTTATTACACCAACATAAAATAATCATTTCATCTTTTAAAAGATATTAGAATGATTCACAACCCTAGATCTTTGAGTCTTTTGTTATTTTCCTTAGTATTTTCTTTTGTTTATTTTATTTTATTTTAATTAAGGAAAACCACATTCAACCAATCAAATAGTGATTCTCTTTTCCATATAATTAGATACCTGTAAATAAATAGTATCAATAATTAATAACAACAATATGAATTAAGTCCTCGTGGGATCAATATTTTTATACTACTTGAACGATACGTGCGCTTGCGTTATACGTGTGTGTTTACGCCGGTCAAATTTTTGGCGCCATTGCCGGGGTCTTATTTTTCTTGAGTTATTAATTTTGAAGCAATTTAATTTACTTGTATCTAATTTTCTTTATCTGTAATTTTTATTTCCTTCTTTTATTTTTCAGGTGATTGAAAAATGGAACATTATTAGGAGATTGAAAGATTACGTGCTTTACAAGAATATACACCCCATATCTATGAGCAATAGTCCGGTTTTCTGAGGCCTGTTGTACAACCCAACGACTATCATTGGATGCCATAACCAAGCAATACTACATTTGCTCAACAGAACGTAATGGGGAGATGTGACATATGTAATGGTAACCACCCGAGAGATTATTGCGAGTACAACTATAATCCAGGGTGGCAAAGCTATCAAAATCCTTCATGGTACGAAGAACCATCACATTTTCCATCTTATCCCCCTTCCACCTATGATTTTCATCAAGAACCAGAACCATCAGAGGAGGATCAGTTGATTCACATGCTCAATGTTTGGCTCGAAGAATGGGAAGCTCAATTAGATGCACAAATTCAGAGTCAAACAGAATCCATACAGAGAATGACAGATCAGATCAGACAATTAACAGAAAACCAGAACTTCATACCTCAATAAGAATTATCAGATGAAACTGACAAAGCCTTCGAGTACCCAGAAATCCACAATGACACCTTAACAGAGGAGGAGGCTGAGCAGTATCAACAACCAGAGGTATCAGTTCAGGAGCTCAAACCAGCAAAGTCTCTATTTGACTTTTATTATTCAGATTCTGATGAGGATGAAGCTGATCTATTTGTACCAAATGCACCAACAACGGAGGATCAAACTTTTAATCCTCAAAATGAAGATCTTGGAGACTGTTTTGCACTTATGTTTGAAGAAGATCTACCTGAGCCAGTCAGATCAGAGGATAAAGACCTAAAATCTGACATTTCTTTTCATCCTCAGGTTGACAATTTTGAAGCATGCATTTCACAGATGACAGATGAAGAGCTGAATACAGAAATTTTAAAATACATCTGTGAAGAAAAGGTGGAGCAAGAAGCAGAGCAAATGGAGTAGCAAATGTCTGACCAAATTGAAAATCCAGAGCATTCAGGAGAAACATCGCTGTATCGGGGAGTACAAATCAAAGATATCGCCCAAAAGCTTGAAAGAATGAAACTTCCATTCCAAGTCAAGCATCATACGAGACCTCCTGATTTTCTTTCTTTCTTTTCAGGAACCACTGGAGCAACAAATGTTAAAAATGTGGCACAAGCACTAATGGGATAAAAAAATTTCTTGCTACTTACCGTTGGAAGAGACCTTCAAAAGCAACACTCACGGGATTGTCTTTAATCGGACATCCAAAACGACGCTGAAACCTCCTTAACAAGATGGATTTCAGTCACGTCTGGCTGAAGACGAAAAATTTAGGGCTAGCAGGGAGGCAACCCATGCAATTTGTTGTAATTTCTGTTTTTATATTTTGTCTATACATGTTGTAGAGTTTTTAATTTTGTGTGTTATTTTTGTAGGGAAAAGCTCAACCAAAGTATAAGACAGAAGGAATGGTGTTTGGAAACGATAAGAGATAATTCTTTAGAGATGGCTGAGTAAGGAATTAATTCTTGAGACGCATCCTAATGAATTTATACTAAGCGAGTGGCGTATTGCGTACACAATTCGTTGCCTTAATAATTATTTTGATTTGCTTTTCTTTTGTTATTTTCTTTTATAGACAAGATCCAAACTTTTTGACCTTTCATGATTTATTTTGTTGTTTAGCAAACAAACGTCCTCTGGAAGATACTAGTGCTATTATTACTCACCCTTTTCAGGTTCTATAAATTCAACTCATCATTGCACTTTTGAAGACATCCAGAGTAAAACATGGAAGCCACTTCAAGAAGACGAGTTGAAAACATCTGTGTGTTTTACGGTAGTAGTGTTGGTACTAAACCACAATACGTAGAAGCAGCACAGGAATTGGGTCGAGTCTTAGCTGCAAGGAATAGCACTTATATATGGCGGAGGCAATCTTGGACTAATGGGGATCGTTTCAAAGGCTGTACAGGAATGAGGCAGTCACATTTTGGGAATCATCCCAAAACCTTGGCAGAGGCAAATCTTATTGAACCATCAAACGGAGAGGAACTGATCGTGCCAAGTATGTCTGAACGACTGGTAGAAATGATTAACCGTGCTGATGCTTTTATTGCTTTGCCAGGTGGCTTGGGTACATTAGAGGAAATTGTTATTGTGCTATCTTGGGTGAACCTGAACATACACCAGAAACCGCTTGGACTGTACAACGTTGAAGGATTTTATGATTTTCTTTGTGTGTTTCTTGATGATGCTCGGAGAAATGGGTTCGTGTCAAAACCTATGAAAGAACTCCTCTTCACTGCCAGAACTGCTCCGGATCTAATAGACCAACTCTTAGCCTATGAACCACAAATTGACCCTGTCCTTTCAAAGATAAATTGGTCTGAGGAAAATCGTGGTAAGAGGCGTCATGTTAATCTGGATCTTAACCTTTAATTTCATGTAAAATTTCAGCTAACCAGGTATTATCTTCTACACTCTTCTTATACTGTTTAAGACATTGAGGACAATGTCTCATTTAGGTTTGGGGGAGGGAATTAGTTGATCAGTACCTTGTTTTTAGTTTGTGTGTTGTTTTTATTTTTAGTCCAATTTTTTCGAAAAATACAAAAAAAAAATGAAAATTTTTCAAAAATTACAAAAATATTTTACGTATTTGTGTTTTTATTTTGACTAAAAAGGTGAAATTGATAAGAGATAGCTGAGTAAGGAGTTTTCACTCCTGAGACGTATCTCAAACCTAATTCGGAACAAGTTAATTTTTATTTATTTCCTTTTGAATTATTTAATCTGTGAATTCTCCATAATACTGACTAAAAGGATCTTCATATGCTCAGTTAGCAGATATTATCAACATATATAGTAACATACAGACATGAGTTGAAATTGAAAAGTTTATAATATTTAGTGCTCTAGTTTAATTGGAGAAAGCATCTCAAAAAGTGATGGATTAAAAAAAAAAGTCTGAGATCCGGGTTATTAAGTCTGTAAGAGTGTTTTAACACCTAGTGCCCTAAAGCCAACTGGTTTGGGAGTCACTGGCCCAAAGCTCGCTACATGGATCAAGGATGTTGCAAAAATATATATATCTGAAGTCTAAGTAATTAAGTCCGTAGGGGTGTCTTAACACATGGTGCCCTAAAGCCAACTGGTTTGGGAGCCACCGACCCAACACTCGTTACATAGATGGAAGATATTGTATATAAATAAATAAAAAAAGATAAAAAAAAATCAGAAAAATCAGAAAAATTATTCCATTGCTACAAAAAGGTGTGAATTCTGATAAAACTTTAGAACAAAAATATTACTCTCTTATCAACTGTACTTATGACTGTTGTGGGAAAAAATGAGTTGTTTAATATTTTGTTGGTTGTGCATATGGAGAATGGTAAATATAATCGGAGAATTTACTTATTCAGCAATTTAGAAAGAAACAAAACAACTAGTAACTTGGAGTAGAAGTTTCACCTGATTAGTCACTAACTTCTTTATTCTCTTTTCTATTTTCTTTTTGCTTTTGTGTGCATTAGTTTTATTATCTTTTTAATTTTGTAAAACGTTTGTGGGTATCGTTGTTGTAAGCCCTCACGAGACTATAACTCGTCCACTAGGGACACCTAGGGGTTTAAAGGCTTGTTGCATATGCTAAATGCAACCGTGATCCCTACGAAAGTGGCTTAGTTTAATTTTAATTTTTCTTGTATTTTATTTTGTTTTTTTGCTCGATGTCTAGCAAAATGTTAGGTTTGGGGGTGTGATGAGCGGAAAATATATCAATATCTACCGCCCCTTTTAGTTAATTTTTTTTTGTTTCTCGGGTTTGATGAACGTTTTGATATGTTTTAGTTTATTTTGCAGATAAAATAATATTGGAACTTAATGAAATCATTTAGGACAAAATATGGGTCAAATAAGGGCAAAAATTGGACTTGACATATTAATTTTGGACATTGGAAACTTAAAAGGGCGTTTTAACGAAGTGTAGTTTTGGAAATTCCAGTTTTGTGTATCTGTCGTATTTTGAGCATAACGTTTTACTCCGATATCGGATTGAGCTGATTCAAGTTCCAGATTAAAGAAGACTCAATGATCTACAGTTTTGAAAGACAAAATAATTTCGAATTCTGAAGATTGCATGCCCGAACTCGATGAACCATCTAGAAGTGTGTTGTGTGTAATTATTAAAGTCACTTTCAATCATTTTAAAGCAAAAAACAAAATAATAAATAAATAATAAAAATTATAAAATAATCACCAAACATGATAAGATATTAGTGGAGCAATTAATAATGGATTTGGTGGAGTAATTAGTGGAGCAATTAGTGGAGCAATTAATAATTGATTTGGTGGATGATTTGATGGAGGCAACATTTTGCTTATAAATACCCAGTCATTTCATTTGTAAAATTCATACTTTCTTCTAAGGAATTCCTTAAGAATACTAAGAAGATTGTATCTTATTTGTTTATTTACAGCTTTCAGTAATTAATTTCGCTTTCGCACTTTCTTTTCTTTACTTTTCAGTTTTTACTTTCCGCAATTTACTTTTACGCACAATACTTTTCTTTCTTTAATTTTCAGTTTTTACTTTTTAGTAATGAGGAGGTAACTCCCTTTGCTGGGGTAAAAGGTAAAACTTTTATTACTAATATTTAGATTAATCTCCCTTAATTATAATATATAAACTAGTTAAAACTTGACTTAACGATAATACCGCCATATTGGTCGGTTGGTAATTATTTAAATTGGTTTTAATCTGACTAAACTGGATACCGCCTGATTGGTCGGTTGGTAATTAATTATTAATTTGACTTAATCTGGATACCGCCTATATGGCTGGTTGGTAATTATCATGCAAAGTTAATATATTATATTAAGGGAGATATCTAAAATAGAAGTAATAAAAGTGGATCCTTTTACCTCAGCATTTTCTTTATTGTACTTTTACTTTATTTACTTTTCAGCAATTTACTTTCAGCATTTACTTTTCAGCAATTTACTTTCAGCATTTACTTTTCAGCAATTTACTTCAGCATTTACTTTTCAGCAATTTACTTTCAGCATTTAATTTTCAGTATTTAATTTCAGCATTTACTTTCTGTCATTTACTTTTCAGCATTTACTTTATGTCTTTTATTTTATTTAAGTTTTTACTAGCCCTAGTTATGTGTTAGTTATCTAGGGTTGTGATGAATTCTAATATCACCGGTTTATAGGGGTTATTTTATAGTTTGGGTAATTTAAAGGTTTACTTATTAAGTCTTAAGCTTAATGCTTCTTGTTGTCTGATCACCAATAAGATTGATGTGGTAAATCTAAAATGAACTAGACATAGGGATTTTAGGTTTCAGCCTTAGACTTAATAGCCCACGATCTTCCTTGAGGATAGATAACCCTTTAATAGATTTCCTTACAGGATAGACCTATACCTGTCGGGGGGGTAGCCATAATTGGAACTTAAACTTAATAATCCAGATAATTTGGTTGACATAAACATATGGTTCAATTGGGTTAAACTGGGTATTTGCGTCTGACCATCGACATAGGCTTTTGCATAATTTCGTGTTCCAGGTTAGTAAACTGATTTATTAAACAAACATAAAATAATCACTTCATCTTTTAAAAGATATTAGAATGATTCACAACCCTAGATCTTTGAGTCTTTTGTTATTTTCCTTAGTATTTTCTTTTGTTTATTTTATTTATTTTAATCAAGGAAAACCACATTCAACCAATCAAACTATCATTCTCTTCTCCATATAATTAGATACCTGTAATTAAATAGTATCAATAATTAATAACAATAGTAGGAATTAAGTCCTCGCGGGATCGATATTTTTATACTACTTGAACGATACGTGCGCTTGCGTTATACGTGTGTGTTTACGCCGGTCAACGTTCAAAGGTTCAGGTTCCATGTTGACTAAAGCTTCTTGGCCTTCTCGCCTTTCCCTTCTTAACTGTCTGATGGTTCTTTCAATTTATGGGTCAAGTGGTCGAAGTTCAAAGCTTCTGGTTCGTCTCATGAAGTTTCTGAGAACCTGAAACACAAGAAAACAAAAAAAATAAGTAAAAAGAAAATTAGATACAAGTAAAAGTATCTAACCTCTAAACTAATAGTGAAAGATAATTAAGTCCCCGGCAACGGCGCCAAAAATTTGACCGGCGTAAACACACACGTATAACGCAAGCGCACATATCGTTCAAGAAGAATAAAAATATCAATCCCACGAGGACTTAATTCATACTGTTGTTATTAATTATTGATACTATTTATTTACAGGTATCTAATTATATGGAGAAGAGAATGATCGTTTGATTGGTTGAATGTGGTTTTCCTTAATTAAAATAAATAAAATAAACAAAAGAAAATACTAAGGAAAATAACAAAAGACTCAAAGATCTAGGGTTGTGAATCATTCTAATATCTTTTAAAAGTTGAAGTGATTATTTTATGTTTGTGTAATAAATCAGTTTACTAACCTGGAACACGAAATCATGCAAAAAGCCTCTGTCGATGGTTAGACGTAAATACCCAGTTTAACCCAATTGAACCATATGTCTATGTCAACCAAATTATCTGGATTCATTAAGTTTAAGTTCCAATTATGGCTACCCCCGCCTGACAGGTATATGTCTATCCTGTAAGGAAATCTATTAAAGGGTTATCTATCCTCAAGGAAGATCGTGGGCTATTAAGTCTAAGGCTGAAACCTAAAATCTCTATGTCTAGTTCATTTTAGATTTACCACATCAATCTTATTGGTGATCAGACAACAAGAAGCATTAAACTTAAGACTTAATAAGTAAACCTTTAAATTACCCAAACTATAAAATAACCCCTTATAAACCGGTGATATTAGAATTCATCACAACCGCAGATAACTAACACATAACTAGGGCTAGTAAAAACTTAAATAAAATAAAAGACATAAAGTAAAATGCTGAAAAGTAAATGGCGGAAAGTAAATGCTGAAATTAAATACTGATTAAATGATGAAAAGTAAATGCTGAAATTAAATTGCTAAAAAGTAAATGCTGAAAGTAAATTGCTGAAAGTAAATTGCTGAAAAAGTAAATGCTGAAAGTAAATTGCTGAAAAGTAAATGCGGAAAGTAAATTGCTGAAAAGTAAATAAAGTAAAAGTACAATAAAAGAAAATACTGAGGTAAAAGGATCCACTTTTATTACTTCTATTTTAGATATCTCCCTTAATATAATATATTAACTTTGCATGATAATTACCAACCAGCCATATAGGCGGTATCCAGATTAAGTCAAATTAATAATTAATTACCAACCGACCAATCAGGCGTTATCCAGTTTAGTCAGGTTAAAACCAATTTAAATAATTACCAACCGACCAATATGGCGGTATCCTCGTTAAGTCAGGTTTTAACTGGTTTATATATTATAATTAAGGGAGATTAATCTAAATATTAGTAATAAAAGTTTTACCTTTTACCCCAGTAAAGGGGAGTTACCTCCTCATTACTGAAAAGTAAAAACTGAAAATTAAAGAAAGAAAAGTATTGTGCGTAAAAGTAAATTGCGGAAAGTAAAAACTGAAAAGTAAAGAAAAGAAAGTGCGAAAGCGGAAATTAATTACTGAAAGCTGTAAATAAACAAATAAGATACAATCTTCTTAGTATTCTTAAGGAATTCCATAGAACAAAGTATGAATTTTACAAATGAAATGGCTTGGTATTTATAGGCAAAATTTTACCTCCATCAAATCATCCATCAAATTCTCCACCAAATCCATTATTAATTTCTCCACTAATTACTCCACCAAATCCATTATTAATTGCTCCAATAATTGTTTATCATGTTTGGTGGTGATTTGATAATTTTTATAATTTATTTATTAATTTATTTTTTGCTTTGAAAATGATTGAAAATGACTTTAATAATTACACACAACACACTTCTGGATGGTTCATCAATTTCGGTCATGAAATATTCAGAATACGAAATTATTTTGTCTTTCAAAGTTGTAGATCTTCGAGTCTTCTTTAATCAGGAACTTGAATCCGCTCCATCCGATATCGGAGTGAAAAGTTATGCCCAAAATACGACAAATGCGCAAAACTAGAATTTCCAAAACTGCACTTCGTTAAAACGCCCTTTCAAGTTTCCAATCTCCAAAATTAATATGTCAAGTCCACTTTTTGCCCTTATTTGACCCAAATTTCGTCCTAAATGATTTCATTGAGTCTCAATATTATTTTATCTGCAAAATAAACTAAAACACATCAAAACGTTCATCAAACCCGAGAAACTAAACAAAATATTAAGTAAAATGGGCGGTAAATATTGATATATTTTTCGCTCATCAGGTACCTATCGATAAAGCTTTTTAAAGACTCATCATCCCACTGCTTCATCAACCTCAACGACCCCACAGTCTTCCTTGGTACGCAAGCCCCTTTGAAATACCGCACAAAGGATTTCCTCAATTGTGTGAAGCTGCTGATACTCCTAGAGGTCAAGTTCATGAACCATAAGCTAGCTGACCCACCCAAGGTTAAATGGTACACCTTGCAGATAGCCTCTCTGGCCATTCCCTGAATCTCCATCAGTAAAACAAACTTCTAAATATGAGATTTGGGGTCCGTGCTCCCTTTATAGACATCTATCGAAAGCATGGTGAATCTTCTTGGAAATTCCATTGTCATAATTTTCTTTGAAAAATGGGATGTCATTTATATGTCTTGGTCACCCCTTGGCCCGTCTTTCATCCTTTCCTCCAACTTCCTCATCTCCTTCTGAAACCAACCCCTCATCTGGTTCTCAGAGTTGTCGTGCTCACGTCCACGGGATTCCCCGCGCTTCCCACTCTAGGCACAATATATTTCGTAACTGGTAGATACAAACTTCACCCCCCAGGAATCCCTCCATGCCAATGTCTGTGAAGCACGGGCTATTGTTGGAGGATTTTGGAGTTTATCTGCCTTCACCTTCTTCCCAAAACTACCCCACTGACGCAGTTCCGACAATGACTACCAACCTCACTCTATGGGTACCCCTCTTTCCATTTTCACTATCTCATTTTGTTTCGACGATTCTTTTTCCTATCGTTATATACAAATTCTAATTACATTGTTTCACTAACTCTGTGACGTCAGCCACGTTACCAAGCCATTATTCCCTAGGCTCTCTTCCCTAATTACCCTATGGATTATAGCCCGGCCTTTTGACACATCTACGGCCTACCATCTGAAACAACTACTCTCAGCCACTCTAATCTCCTTAAACCATGCCATGTTTGGTAACTACTACACGTTATGCTATAGTGCCAGACTGTATCCTAACCATTCCAATGTGATAGCATGTGCCGTCAACAAACTTGCAGTATTTCTCTATCCCATCAACCGCTGGCCTACTTCTATTCTTATCAATGCTTGAGAGACCCAAATTTCCGTTTAGGGCTTACATCGTCCGAACTTGAACATAATGTCATTACCCCGACCTACCTCATCGGGTCAGCAAGTTGAGATGATCTACTATAAATTGAAATGATCGACCTACCCTACCAGGCCGGCTCGGTATTGAGAATTCTACTTTCCTCACTTTACTAGGTCAGGTCGGGTCTGGTTCTTCCCTCATGTCCTTCTGCGCCTCAGGCTCGGGCCCCTCCATTTGGCCTCTCATCCTTACAAGGACTCTGGATCTCCATCTGTTTAAGTGCAAACCCCATTATACCCCTCTTCAGGCTTCAGAGTTTCTCGAGGAGAAAGTCATCATCAACACATAATAACCATGCTAATTCGGTAGCATCCATAACTACTTTCCAACAATATGACATTTTGAAGCTCTAGATGATTCGATATTTTTGAAAAAGGAAAAAAGATAGTGAATCATTTTCCACAATGCATAAGTCTATATATTTCATTTATGTTTTTATTTGTGTAAATCTGAAACTTTTATTTTTATTTTGATTAGTATGCATTTAGTAGTATAAAGACTTACATGGTTATATATAGACCCGGCCACGATTCGGTTCTGTTCCATAATCGAACTGAACTGAACCATCTGGTTCTACGATTCCAGTATTTTGGAACCATAGAGTAAAAAAAAATCGGTTCGGTCCTTTATTTTTCGTGGGAAAAAAGAAAAAAATTGATTTGGTTCCAATTTCGAACCAAATCGAATCGGAACCAGATTGTGTAGGACACTTCCAACACTAAAGGTGACACCACATGTATAAGTGCAAATATTCTTCACGAAGAACAAGTGGTGAAGAGCCTAGTTCGAGTACCATTCCCTCAAGCTCTTAAGCCTACTGCGAGAACTACATACCCTAATGGTGAGATCCTAGAACATTTAAAGCAAGTAAAGATTAACCTTCCTCTGTTACAAATGATCAAATAGGTTCCCACATATATGAAGGTTTTGAAGGATTTATGCACCATGAAGAGAAAACATCATGTGCAAAAGATTGCATTCCTCACAGAGCAAGCAAGTGCAGTAATTGAGTAGAGGGCTCCACAAAAATTCAAAGATCCAGGATGCCCCACTATTGCTTGCCATATTGGAACATACGAGTTTGGTCAAGCTTTATTAGATTTAGGTGATAGTGTTAATCTTATGCCATATTCTATCTATATGCAGCTATGACTTGGAGAGATTAAACCTACCTCTATGGTTTTACAGTTAGCTGATCGTTTTCTCAAAACACTGTGGGGAGCAGTTGAGGATGTTTTACTATAAATCGATAAATTCTACTATCCTGTTGATTTTATGATTTTAGCTACTCAATATGTGGTTAAAACTGAGTCAAAAATTTCTCTCATCTTAGGTAGACATTTTCTTGCTACAACTAATGCCCTTATTAATTGCATAAATGGTCTCATAAAGTTATCATTTGGGAACATGACATTGGAAGTGAATATTTTTCACTTTGGGAAACAACCACAAGATGAAGAGGAGTGTCATCATACATACCTGATAGACATAGTCGTGCCGGAAATAGCCTCCATACTACATGACTCTTACCCTCCTGAACACCTTCTTCTGAATTCTACAATTTTAGATACCCTTGAATCTACTGTAATTCCTGATATCTCTACTAGCTTTTCTATTTTGCAGAATCATGGAACAAGAGTATGGTAGCCACAGTTTGAAGCTTTACCAGGAGACAGAGAGAAATCGAAGCTTTCCACAGTTTGAAGCTCTACCAGGAGACATAGAGAAATCGAAGCTTTCCACAGTTGAAACGCCAAAGGTTGAACTAAAGCCATTACCGGAAGGTCTTCGGCATGCGTTTCTTGGACCAGATGATATCTTTCCTGTTATTATTTCATTTAAACTAAGTGCATCACAAAGTAAGAAATTACTTACCATATTAAGTGAGCATAAATATGCACTTGGTTGGACCATAGACGATATTAAAGGTATTAGCCCATTGATTTTCTCCCATAAGATTCATCTAGAAGAGAGAGCTATTCCTCGCAGAGACCCTCAACGTAGACTTAACCTTAATATGAAAGAAGTTGTTAGAAATGAAGTGATAAAATTATTAGATGCGGGTATTATATACCCAATTACCGATAGTAAATGGGTTAGTCCTACGCAGGTTGTCCCCAAAAAGTCAGGTGTTACTGTTGTGCAGAATGAGGCAGGATAACTTGTTTCTACCAAGATAGTCACATGATGGCGCTTGTGTATAGATTATAGGATGTTAAATGCCACCACCCGAAAAAACCATTTCCCATTTCCTTTTATTGACCAAATTCTTGAGCGGGTCGCAGGTTACCCATTCTACTACTTCTTATATAGTTATTCTGGATATTATCAAATTGAAATATCTTTAGAAGATCAAGATAAAATCACTTTCACATGTCTGTTTGGTACTTATGCTTTTCGTCGCATGCTATTTGGTTTATATAATGCACCTGCTATATTTCAAACATGTATGTTGAGTATTTTTAGTGATATGATTGAGAAATGCATGGAAGTATTTATAGATGACTTAATTGTCTTTGGTAATTCTTTTGATGCATGTTTAGTTAATCTAAAGGCAGTGCTAGCTCAATGTCAAGAAAAATATCTTGTTTTAAATTAGAAAAAAATGTCACTTTATGGTTTCTTCAGGTATTGTATTGGGTCATATTATTTCTTCGAGAGGTATTGAAGTAGATAAATCAAAAATTAAGTTAATATCCAAGTTCCTCATACCTAAGACTGTGAAAGATGTTCAATCTTTTCTTGGACATGCTGGTTTCTATAAAAGCTTTATACATAATTTTTCTTCTATATCTAGACCATTGTGTAAACTTATTGTTAAAGATTCCTTGTTTGAATGGACATGAGAGTGTGAAGATGCCTTCAGAATATTAGTTATTAAACTCACTTCTTCCCCAATTATGTAGTCACCTGATTGGAACTTACCTTTTGAAATTATGTGTGATGCTAGTGACTATGCAGTTAGAGAAGATTTGGGTCAACAAATGGAAGGGAAACCTTTTGTTGTTTACTATGCTAGTAGAACCTTAAATAGTGCTCATCTGAACTATTCCTCGACTGAAAAAGAACTGTTAGCTGTAGTTTTTACTTTGGATAAATTTCGTGCTTATCTTATTGGCTCACCTATAACTGTTTTCACTGACCATACAGCTCTAAACTACCTTATTTCCAAGAAGGATGCTAAGGCATGATTGATTATATGGATCTTGCTGTTACAGGAATTTGATTAAACTATCAAGGATAAGAAGGGTGTTGAAAATATAGTGGCAGATCACTTATCTCATCTAGAGTTTAACGACTCCACCAATGGCCTTCCCATTCGTGATGATTCAATAAACTAGCCAAAACATCACACATAATATAATTAAAAAAATTATTAAACTCATGAATATTGTGCTTCATTGACCGGCGTAATCACACGCGTATAACGCAAGTGCACATATCGTTCAAGTAGTATAAAAGTATCGATCCCACGAGGACTTAATACCTAAGTTATTAATTTATGAAGCCAAATTTTTACAAGTATCTAATAAATTGGTTGTTTGTTTGGATGGTGACTTTAAATTTAAAACAAGTATAAACAGTGCGAAAGTAGATTAAAGAAAATTCAATATTATTAAACTATCCAGGGTTGTGAATGTTTCCAATATATTTTAAAGATGAAGTGGTTATCTTATGTTTATGTAATATATTGGTTTATTAACCTGGAACACGAAATTATGTAAAAGCCTTTTCCGATGGTCAGATACAAATATCCAATATAACATAATCAATAACATTCATATATCAACCAAGTTACCTGAATTCATTAAGATTAAGTTCCAATTATGGCTACCCCTGCCCGACAGATATATTCCTATCGTGTAAGGAAATTAAAGGGTTATCTATCCTTAAGGAAGATCGTGGGTTATTGAGTCTAAGGTCTTAAACCTAAAATCCATTTTCCAAGTTCATTTTAAGTTTACCAGATCAATCTTGTTAATGGCCAGTTAACAAGAAGCATTAAGACTAAGGCTCAATAAATAAACCTTTATATTACCCAAAACTGTAAATTAACCCCTTATTAACCGGTGATATTGGAATTCATCACAACCCCAGATAACAGACTTAGTTATGACACATATCTAAGGCTAATAAAAGATTAAATAAAATAAAAGACATAAAGTTATTGTTGGAAATTAAATAAGGTAAATGTTGGAAGTAAATGTTGAAAATTAAAAATGTAAAAGTACAATAAAAGAAATTGATGGGGTTAGAGGATCCAATTTTATTACTTCTATTTTAGATATCTCCATTATTATAATATATTAACTTTGCATGATATTACCAACCGACCATATAGGTGGTATCCTGATTAAGTCAAATTTATAATTAATTCCAACCGACCATACAGGCGGTATCCAGTTTAGTCAGGT
This sequence comes from Zanthoxylum bungeanum, assembly GCA_019454045.1. Lineage (NCBI taxonomy): Eukaryota > Viridiplantae > Streptophyta > Magnoliopsida > Sapindales > Rutaceae > Zanthoxylum > Zanthoxylum bungeanum. The sequence goes on along the minus strand of SKCR01039281.1, from coordinate 82,283 downwards.
TAAAACCAATTTCATTAAGTCCAACCGACCATAAAGGCGGTATCCTCATTAAGTCAGGTTTTAAATAGTTTATATATTATAATTAAAGGAGATTAATATAAATATTAGTAATAAAAGCTTAACATTTCACCTCAGCAGAGGGGAGTTACCTCCTCATTGCTGAAAAGTAAAAACTTAAAAGTAAAGAAAAGAAAGTATTATTGCGTAAAAGGAAATAAAATTAAATGCAGAAAGTAAAGACTGAAAAGTAAATAAAAGAAAGTGCTAATGCGAAAATTAAATACTGAAAGCTGTAAATAAACAAACAAGATACAATCTTCTTAGTATTCTTAAGGAATTACTTAGAAGAAAGTATGAATTACAAATGAAAATTCGGCCTCTATTTATAGAAAAATTTTGCTTCATGCGTGGCGACGCACCGTTGATCTTGGACGTGTGGCAATTGGCTTCTGGGATGGTGACATATGGCGTTGGCTATAATTAACTCAATTATTTTTCTTGGCGTCACGACACGTAAGAGTGTGCACGTTGCGATGCTGACTTCAGCATGATGTAAGCAATGACATTTTTCAATGATGAGTGTCGGCAGCATGTGATAGTGACACGTGGCACGGTGCACGTTAGCAGATTTCCTGTGATGTTGACACGTGGCAGACGCACGTTAGTAAGTGCGCATTTTAGCAAACTTCTCTGATTTTGACACATGTCCGGCGCACGTTAGCATACGACACATTTTAGCACGGCGTATTTTAGCAAAACAACACATTTTAGCAGGAAATTTACATTTTTGCCCTTTTTGTCTTTTTTCCAAAATGTTGGCCTCGAATTGCCTCCAAAAGTCCTGTTATTTTATTTATCTATAAAATAACACAAAACACATCAAAATATTCACAAAACTCAAGAAACTATGCAAAATATTAAGTTAAAGGAGTGGGAAATAGTGATCTATTTACCACTCATCACACCCCCAAACCTAACATTTTGCTAGTCCTCGAGCAAAAAAATAACATAAACATCTTTAAAATAAACATTAAACTAAGCCACTTTCGTAGGGATCACGGTTGTATTTAGCGTATACAACAAGCCTTTAAACCCCAAGGTGTCCATAGTGGACGAGTTATAGTCTCGTGGGGGCTTACAGCAACGATACCCACCAACGTCAATATAAAACTAATGCACACAAAAGCAAAAAGACAAGAGAAAAGAGAATAAAAAAGTTATTGACTAAACATGTGAAACTTCTTTTCCAAGTTAAGAGTTGTCTTCTTTCTTTCTAAATTACCGAATAAGTAAATTCTCCAATTATCTTTACCATTCTTCATATACACAATCAACAAAACATTAATCAAGTCATTGTGCCCACAATATTTATAAGTGTAGTTGAAAAGAAAGCAATATTTTTGTCCTAAAGTTATATTAGAATTCATACATTTTTTTAGCAATGGAATATTTTTTTTATTTTTCTGATTTGTTTTTTTATATATACAATATCATAACTGACCTTATTATTATGAAAAAGAGAAAGGGCTTTTTCAGCTTGCTGACTAGGGTTGGCAGCGAAATTAAGTCTTTGATTACTTGCCAGGAGAAGGCAATTCCAACATCCATGTAACGAGCTTTAGGTCAGTGACTCCCAAACCAGTTGGCTTTAGGGCACTAGGTGTTAAGACACCCTTACAGATTTAATTACTCGGATATAAGATATAAATATATTTTTATAACATCTTGAATCCATGTAGCGAGCTTTGGGCCAGTGACTCCCAAACCAGTTGGTTTTAGGGCACTAGGTGTTAAAATACCCCTACGGACTTAATAACCCGGATCTCAGACGTTTTTTTTTATTCCATCGCTTCTTAGATGCTTCCTCCAATTAAATTAGAGCACTATATATTACAAATTTTTTCAATTACAACTCATGTGAGTATGTTACCATGCATGTTGATAATACTTGTCAACTGAACATATAAAAATCCATTTTAGTCAGTTTTATGGAGAATTCAAAAATTAAATAATTGAAAAGGAAATAAACAAAAATTAACTTGTTACGAAATAGGTTGAGATACGTCTTAGGAGTGGAAATTCCTTACACAGCTATCTCACACCAATTCACCAGATTAATCAAATTAAAAACACAAAAACAAAAAATATTTTTTTTAATTTAATTTTTTAAAATTTTTTGAATTTTTTGAAAAATTTTTAATTTTTTTTTTAATTTTTTGAAAATTTTGGACTAAAAATCAAATAAAAATAACACAATAAAAATAAGCTACTAGTCAACTATTCCCCTCCCCCCAACCTAAATGAGACATTGTCCCCAATGTCTTAAAAGTGGAAGAAAAGTTTAGAAGATAGTACCTGGTTAGCTGAAATTATACATCTAAAAAAAAATTAAAGGTTAAGATCCAGATTTATCCGACGCTTCTTACCACGATCATTATCGGACCAATTTATCTTGGAAAGGATAGGGTCAATTTGTGGTTCAAATGCTAAAATTTGGTCAATTAAATCATGGGCATTTCTGTCAGTGAAAAGGATTTCTTTTACAGGTTTGACACGAACCCATTTCTCCGAGCATCATCAAGAAACACACAAAGAAAATCATAAAATCCATCAATGTTAAACAGTCCAATCGGTTTCTGGTGTATGTTCAAGTTTGCCCAAGATAGTACTGTGAAAATTTCCTCCATTGTGCCCAAGCCACCTGGCAAAGCAATAAAAGCATCAGCACGGTTGATCATTTCCATTAGTCGTTCAGACATACCTGGCACGATAAGTTCCTCTCCGTTTGATGATCCTATCAGATTCGCCTCTGCCAAAGATTTTGGGATGATTCCCAGAACTTGACTACCTCCTTCCTGTGCAGCCCTTGAAACGATCCCCATTAGTCCAAGACTGCCACCGCCATATACTAAGTGCATATTCCTTTCAGCTATGACTCTACCCAATTCATGTGCTGCTGCAACGAAATCTGGCTTAGAACCAACACTAGTACCACAAAACACACAGATATTTACAACTCGTCTTCTTGAAGTAGCTTACATTTTTATATGTTTCTTTCTCAAATCTGGATGCCTTCAAAAGTGCAATAATGAGTTGAATTTATAACACCTGAAAAGGGTGAGTAATAATAACACTAGTACTTGTGAAATGACAATTATTAGCTAAACAATAAAATAGATCGTGAAAGTTAAAAAGTCTGGATCCTGTCAGAGAAAATAAAAGAAAATAACAAAGCTAATCATAATTATTAGATAAATACAAAGAGAAAATAATATTTACAGGAAGTAACAGCTTGAATGACGTCTAAGCGTCAGGGACAAGCTTCCCATCCAATTTTCTTATAAATTGGCAAACATGGTCTTTTAAAGTCAGATTCCCGAGACTTAAATGTTGTCTTTCTTTTCGAAATTGTGTATGTAACTTGTGAATTGCGTGATGCACATATCCACTTGGATGCGTCTTAAGAGTCAATGATATGTCATCCAAAGACTCTTTACTCAAGCCATCCCTAATGAATTTAATTTTATCTTCACAGTTATCAGACACCATTCCTAAAAAACGACAACGAGTATTACATGTCATGCGTGCACATTTATAGCAAACACCCATTCTTTTAGCTTTTCTCTTTTTAGCATAAGTGCTTTTTCCTAAACCGACAGATATGATACAAAAGAGTTAGAGGACTTACCTGCCAATCGGACTCGTGCTTTAATAATCCAACGAATGTCAGTAGGAATACATTTTATCATTAATAGTCTCATTCGTTCCAAACGAGCTTTGTAGACTTTCATCAGAGAGTTTTGAGGGAGAGAAGGAAATTTCTTGTGAAGATTTGCGAGAACGTCTTCCATCCTGAAATGTGACTTTACCTACAAAAATTAAACACACAAAAATAAAACACACCAAATCTATATATAAAAATTGCATGGGTTGCCTCCCTACTAGCGCTAAGTTTAAAGTCGTCAGCTATACATGACTGCCTGAATGTTAGGTTAGATCTGAAAGTGTGATACTTTCTTTTTTTCGATCAAATGATTATCCCCAGTAGTGCTTGACATGCTGGCTGTTTACCCTGAATGTGTTGTTGGACTTGGGGTTGTATATCTCAACAACTTCGTAGGGTAACACCTGAGTAATCACAAATGGACCTGATCACTTTGACTTCAGCTTTCCAGGGAAGAGTTTCAATCGTGAATCATACAACAACACTTGCTGCCCAGGTTCCAGTTGTCTGCGCACGATTTTTTTATTATGCCATTTGTTGGTCTTTTCTTTGTACAGTTTGGCATTATTATAAGCATATAGGCGAAATTCCTTCAATTCATTAAGTTGGTGGAGTCGTTTTTCTCCTGCTGCTGATAGATCAAGATTTAACTTCTTCAGTACCCAGTATGCCTTGTGCTCAAGCTCAACTGGAAAATGGCACGCTTTCCTAAACACTATTTGATACGGGGACATACCAATGGGTGTCTTATAATCTGTCCGGTAAGCCCATAATGCATCATCCAGTTTTTCAGACCAGTCCTTGTTGATCCAACGGTTCTTTCCAAGATTCTTTTGATTTCCATGTTTCAAACTTCAACTTGTCCAATTGACTATGGATGGTAAGCAGTGGCAACTTTATGAGTAACTTTGTATTTGGATTGGAGTGCATCAAAGTATCTGTTGCAGAAATATGTGCCACCATCACTGATAATCGCCTGAGTTGTTCCCAAACGAGTGAAAATATTATTTTTAAGGAATTTAATCACCACTTTTGAATCATTTGATGGTAATGTAATTGCTTCAATCTATTTGGAGACGTATTCTACTACAACTAGTATGTACAAGTTTCCGAATGATGGAACAAATGGTCCCATAAAATCAATTCCCCATATATCAAATATTTCCACATCTAGAATTTTTTGCAAGGTCCTTCATTTGTCATTGAAATATTTCCCGTTCTCTGACACATGTCACATTGAAGAGCAAATAGATAAGCATATTTTAAAAGAGGGGGCCAAAACAAACCTGATTGAAGAACTTTGGCTGCAGTTTTGTTTCCGCTGAAGTGTCCATCGTATGGTGATGAATGACAATGTTGCAAGACACTATTGACTTCCTCCTGTGGAACACAACATCTCAGTAATTGATCATCACAATGTTTAAACAGGTACAGCTCATCCCAGACATAGTGCTTGACTTCTTTGAAGAACTTCTTTCATTGCTGATGAGTCCATTCCAACGGCCATTTTCCCGATACTATGTAGTTTACATAATCAGCATACCAAGGGACATCGTGTTGTTTCATGGCAAACAACTGTTCATCTGGAAAGGTTTCTTTGATTATCAGTTCATTGCCAGCTGTTTCTCCATTCTCAAGCCTCGATAAGTGATCTGCCACTTGGTTTTCTGTCCCTTTCCTGTCTCAGATTCCACGTCAAATTCTTACAGTAGAAGAACCCAACGGATCAATCTAGGTTTGGCATATTTCTTCGCGATCAGGTATTTGCTTGCTGAATGATCTGTTTAGACCACCACTTTGGGACCCAGCAGATAAGAGCGGAATTTATCAAAAGCAAACACAACTGCAAGCAATTCCTTTTCAGTGGTTATGTAGTTGAGTTGTGCTTCATTCAGAGTTCTACTGGAGTAGTAAATGGTATGGAAAATTTTTGTTTTGTGTTGTCCCAAAACTGCACCTACAGCAAAGTCACTAGCATCGCACATCACCTCAAATGGAAGGGTCCAGTCCGGTGCGACTATATGTGGGGCAGAGACCAGTTTATGTTTCATGATCTCAAAAGCTTCATGGAATTTTTGGAGAAGTTGAAAAGCACATCTTTCTCCAGAAGATTGCACAGAGGTTTAGCAATCTTTGAGAAGTCTTTGATAAATCTCCTGTAAAAGCCAACATGTCTGAGAAAACTCTGAATCCCTTTGACAGATGTTGGTGGAGGTAGTTTTTCAATTGTCTCGATCTTTTCTTTGTCTACCTCGATTCCCTTTTTTGAGATCCGATATCCCAGCACAATTCATTCCTTCACCATGAAATGGCATTTCTCTCAGTTGAGTACCAGGTTGGTATCTTCGCATCTTTGTAATACTCGTTCCAGATTTTACAAGCAGTGGTCGAAAGAATCTCCAAACATAGAAAAATCATCCATGAAGACCTCCATACTTTATTCCAGCATGTCTGAGAATATGGACATCATGCAACGTTGAAATGTGGCATGAGCATTACATAGTCCAAATGGCATTCTGCGGAAAGCAAAAGTACCATACAGACATGTAAAAGTTATTTTCTCCTGATCTTCTGGGGCGATGGCAATCTAATTGTACCCTGAATATCCATCCAGAAAGCAATAGAATTCATATCCCGCCAGTCTGTCTAATATCTGGTCAATAAATGGAAGCAGAAAATGATATTTCCTTGTTGCTTTGTTCAGCTTCCTGTAGTCCATGCATACCCTCCATCCAGTCATTGTCTTGTTGGAATCAGCTCGTTCTTTTCATTTGTGACTACAGTTATTCCTCCTTCTTTGGCATACACTGCATATGCCTCACCCAAGTATTGTCAGAGATGGGGTAGATGATGCCAGCATCAAACCATTTGATAATTTCTTTCTTCACGACCTCCTTAATGATTGGATTTAGTCTCCGTTGATGCTCCACTGTGGGTTTGTACTCATCGTTCATTAGAATCTTGTGCATGTAAAATGATGGACTAATGCCTCGAATGTCTGCTATAGTCCAGCTAATGGCTTTTTTGTGTTCTCATAACACCCTCATCAATTTATCTTCCTGCTCTAATGTTAGCGTCGAAGAAATGATCACATGAAATTTAGAAGAATTTCCTAAGAATGCATACCTGAGATGGTTCGGAAGTAGCTTTAGCTCCAGCTACGGTGGTTCTTCAATTGAGGGCTTGATTCGCTTCTTTTTCGGTAATTCCAGACTTTCCACATGTGGTGTCGATTGGAAGCGAAAGGATTTGTCAAGATAGTTGATACATTCCAGAATTTCATCATCTAGCTCACTGTCAGTCATGTTGGTGATGAAAACTTCACGTTTATCTGTGGAAAGTGCATTGCATCAGTATCCTGGATGATACTATCCACAACATCAATTCTGAAACATTCTTCATCTTTATCATCACTCGGGAATTTCATGGTTTTGAAAACATTGAAGGTAAATTCTTGGTCCTGCTCTTTCATGGTTAGTTCTCCTTTTTGTACATCAATAACAGTTCGACCTGTAGCCAAAAATGGTCTCCCAAAGATGATAGGTACATATTTGTCTTCCTCCATGTCAAGGATAATGAAATCTTCTGGGAGAATGAGTTTGTCGACTTTGACCAGCACATCTTCAACTACACCTCTTGGAAATGTGAGCGTTCTATTAACAAGTTGCAAAGAGACTGAGGTAGGCATTGCTTCTTCAATCTGCAGTTTCCTGTAAATAGAAAAAGGCATCAAATTAACACTAGCACCTAAATCACATAAAGCTTTACTGATGTAATGTTCTCCAATGGTGCATGAGACTGTGAAACTGCCAGGATCTTTCAAATTTGGGGGAAGTTTCCTCTGAATGATGGTGTTGCATTCTTCTGTCAATGCTACTGTCTCATAATATCCCAATCTCCATTTTCGTGAAAGAATGTCTTTCATGAATTTGACATAGCTGGGCATTTCTTCCAACGCTTCTGCAAATGGAATGTTAATATGTTGCTTTTTAAAGACCTCCAAGAATCGAGCAAAATGCTTGTCTAGTTTGTTTTTCTGGAGACGCTGTGGAAAAGGTGGAGGTAGAGTGATTCTTTCTTGATTTTTTTCCTTTGCTTTTTTTTCCTCCATTTGTGGAACTGCTTCTTTTGGAACTTCTTCAATGGATGCTTTGATTCCAACATCTTTGTTGATTTCGGTATCACTTTTCAAGGTAATGGCTTGACATTTCTCCTTCCCTCGATTCCTTGGATTTGGTTCTGTGTTGCTAGGAAGGTTACCTAGCGGTCTGTAACTCTGATCATTGGCCAGTTGTCCCATTTGATTCTCCAGTGCTTTAATAGAAGCTGAATGAATTTGATTCAATGCTACTTGATTTTGAACCATAGCTGCTAAAACATCGTATTTTGCTTCTTGCTTTTTCAACTAGGCCATCACTTCTGTTATTCCTGGTTCTTTTTCATACTCCTGGCCATTTTTTTGCTGTTGGAATCCATGTGGTGGATTGTTCTTTTGCCCTGAATTGTTGCTCCATACGAAATTGGGATGATTCTTCCACCCTGGATTGTAGGTATTGGAATATGGATTGTTCCCCCGTCTGTTGAAATTGTTGACATAATTCACCGTCTCTTCATGTTGGTTTGTCTCCGGTGCTCCTCCATATGGTGAACTTGTGGATCCAGCATTACCTTGCATGCTAAGAGTTTCCATGAATTTGCATATCTGATCCAACTTAGCATTCAATGTTGTGTTAGCTCCAACTTCATAAATTCATGTAATTCTTTGGATCATGCTCATTTTTGTTGGCCACAATGAATTGTTATTGGCCATTTCTTCAATTAAGTCTCAGGCTTGATCTTCTCCTTTTACCATTAAAGCTCCTCTATCAATTGTAGTTCTCATAATTCCAGAAAGTCCATTATAGAAAGTTTGGACTTGTAGCCACTTTGCAATCTCATGGTGAGGACATTTTCTGAGCAAATCCTTGTATCTTTCCCAAGCTTCACAGAGGGATTCTGAGTCATGTTGCACAAAGGATGTGATGTCATTCCTCAGCTTTGTCATTCTAGCTGGTGGAAAGTATTTTGCAAGGAATTTTATGGCTAGAGTGTTCCAAGTTGTGATGGAACCTGCTGGTAGTGAATGTAGCCAAGCCTTAGCTCTATCTTTCAAGGAATATGAAAAATCATGTAGTCTCACTACTTCTTCAGCTGCTCGGTTGTAGTTGAAAGTACCGCAAACTTCCAGGAAGTTACTGATGTGGGCGTTGGGATCCTCAGTTGCATTCCCCCCAAACTGAACTGACTGTTGTATCATTTGGATGCATGTTTTGATGTCACACGCATTTACTGGTAAGGGAGGAAGTACAATACAGGAAATGAAGCCATCAACCACCGGAATGGTTCTGTCTCGAATGGGAATTGGTGGTGCAACTTCCAAAGGTTCAGGTTTCATGTTGATCAGTGCTTCTTGGCCTTCTCGCCTTTCCCTTCTCAATTGTCTGATGGTTCTTTCAATTTCTGGGTCAAGCGGTCAGATTTCAAAGCTTCTGGTTCTTCTCATGTAGTGACTGAGAACCTGAAACAAAAGAAAACAAAAACAATAAGTAAAAATAAATTAGACACAAGTAAAGGTATCTAACCCCAAAACTAATAGTGAAAGATAAATAAGTCTCCGTCAACGGCGCCAAAAACTTGACCGACGTAATCACACGCGTATAACGCAAGCGCATGTATCGTTCAAGTAATATAAAAAGTATCGATCCCACGAGGACTTAATACCTAAGCTATTAATTTATGAAGCCAAATTTTTACAAGTATCTAATGAATTGGTTGTTTGTTTATATGGTGACTTTAAATTTAAAACAAGTATAAACAGTGCGAAAGTAGATTAAAGAAAATTCAATATTATTAATCTATCCAGGGTTGTGAATCTTTCCAATATCTTTTAAAGATGAAGTGGTTATCTTACGTTTGTGTAATATATTGGTTTATTAATCTGGAACACGAAATTATGTAAAAGCCTCTTCCGATGGTCAGATACAAATACCCAGTATAACCTAATTAATCATATTCCTATGTCAACCAAGTTACATGAATTCATTAAGATTAAGTTCCAATTATGACTACCCCCGCCCGACAGGTATATTCATATCCTGTAAGGAAATCTATTAAAGAGTTATCTATCCTCAAGGAAGATCGTGGGTTATTGAGTCTAAGGTCTTAAACCTAAAATCCATTTTCCAAGTTCATTTTAAGTTTACCAGATCAATCTTATTAATAGCCAGTTAACAAGAAGCATTAAGACTAAGACTCAATAAATAAACCTTTATATTACCCCAAAACTGTAAATTAACCCCTTATTAACCGGTGATATTGGAATTCATCACAACCTCAGATAATAGACTTAGTTACGACACATATCTAAGGCTAATAAAAGCTTCAATAAAATAAAAGACATAAAGTAAATGCTGCAAATTAAATAAAGTAAATGCTGGAAGTAAATGTTGGAAATTAAAAATGTAAAAGTACAATAAAGGAAAATACTGGGGGTTAGAGGATCCACTTTTATTACTTCTATTTTAGATATCTCTCTTATTATAATATATTAACTTTGCATGATAGTACTAACCGACCATATAGGCGGTATCCTGATTAAGTCAAATTTATAATTAATTCTAACCGACCATACAGGCGTATCCAGTTCAATCAGGTTAAAACCAATTTCATTAAGTCCAGCCGACCATAAAGGCCGTATCCGCATTAAGTGAGGTTTTAAATAGTTTATATATTATAATTAAGGGAGATTAATCTAAATATTAGTAATAAAAGCTTAACCTTTCACCCCAACAGAGGGGAGTTACCTCCTCATTGCTGTAAAGTAAAAACTGAAAAGTAAAGAAAAGAAAGTACTATTGCCAAAAAGGAAATAAAATTAAATGCAGAAAGTAAAGACTGAAAAGTAAATAAAAGAAAGTGCTAATGCGAAAACTAAATACTGAAAGCTATAAATAAACAAACAAGATACAATCTTCTTAATATTCTTCAGGAATTCCTTAGAATAAAGTATGATTTACAAATGAAATTTCGGCCTCTATTTATAGAAAAATTTTGGCTTCATGCGACTTGACGTGCGTAACTTTGCGCATCCTGATGCGCCTTTGATCTTAGACGCATGGCAATTGGCTTCTAGGATGGTGACACGTGGCGTCGACTGAATGATTAACTCAATTATTTGCTTGGCGTCGCGACGCGTAATAGTGTGCACGTTGCAACGATGACATCTACATGACGTAAGCAATGATGAGTGTCGACAGCATGTGATGGTGACATCTGACAAGGCGCACGTTAACTGATTTCTTGTGATGTTGACACGTGGCAGGCGCACGTTACAAGTGCGTATTTTAGCAAACTTCTCTGATTGTGACACGTGTCCGGCGTATTTTAGCAAAACGACGCATTTTAGCAGGATATTTACATTTTTACCCATTTTGTATGTTTTCCACTATTTGGCCCTGAATTGCATCCAGAGAGTCATGTTATTTTATTTATCTACAAAATAATAAAAAACACATCAAAATATTCACAAAACTCAAGAAATTATGCAAAATATTAAGTTAAATGAGTGGGAAATAGTGATCTATTTACCACTCATCATTCATCAATTCCCTAGATTAAAAATAAAATGTTGGGGTTAGGGGATCCACCTTTAATATTTCAAATCTAGAAATCTCCCTTATTATAATATATAAATTTACATTATATTACCAACCAACCAACCATATATGCGGTATCCTGATTAAGTCATATTTTAATTAATTCTAACCGACCATAAATGCGGTATCCAATTAAGTCAGGTTAAAATTAATTTAACTAAGTCCAACCGACCATAAAGACGGTATCCAATTAAGTCAAGTTTTAAGATAATTTATATTATAAATTAAGGGAGATTAATCTAAATTATCCATATTAAAAGTTTCACTCTTCCCCCAGCAGAAATTAACTACAAAACATAAAATAAAAATAAAATAAATAAACTATTATTAGTTTATTACTACTAGAAATAAAAATATATTACAAAACTACTAAAAAAACTAAACAAACAAGATACAATCCTTAATCTCTTATTAGGAACCTAAGGAAAGTATGAAAATTCTAAATGAAATCGAAATCAATTTATAGCAAAATTCTTCATTGCGCGTCGCGACGCGCGCTACAGTAGATGGCGGCTGTCGGCAACAGAATTATTGCTTCCGCATCGCGACACAAAAGGCTTACGCGTCACGACGGGTGCTACAGTGATGACGCAATGATGACACAAGTGATGATGCGTGTTGGCGGCTGCATTATTACTTCCGCGTCGCGACGTAGAGGTCCTTCGCGTCGCGATGCATGAACAGTAAATTTCACGAGTTGATTCCATCAAGTCCCGAAACTTTATTTATCTACAAAATATACAAAAACACATCAAAACATTCATCAAACTCGAGAAACTAACCAAAATATTAAGTTAAAGGGGCGGTAAATATTGATATATTTTCCGCTCATTAGATGTCTCTTTATAGACTTGTATTTGGAAAGGCATTTCATTTACCAATTGAGTTAGAACAAAAATCTTATTGGGCTATGAAAGCTTTTAACTTTGATTTGAGTACTGCAGGCACACAACGAAAGCTTTGATTTGGTAGGTGGCTTGGACCGTGAAACGAAGCGACAAACCGGGATAAAAAAAACCACGCACGTCTCTCTCTCATTTTCACCGTTCGTCAGCATCCTAGGGATGGCGCTGGCCACCACCCGTACAATTACCGTTAGGTCCCTGCCATGGGACTTTCGTGAAAATTCATATTTTTAAGTCCTTCTGATGCAAATTTCAAAAAGTGTTCAACATGAAAATTATTCGTCTAAAAACAAACGAGTCTGATGGTTCAAGAATCAGCTAACTCAGAGTTAGTTTGCTAGATTTATAACGTAAATAAGAAACATTTACTCATATAACGATATAAATAGAAATCGCGTAATCAGTCTTTGAAACCACGTGTCTTCCAATGCGATGAAGATTCACTTTAAAATATTCCGACCTATTTTTCAACACATAATCTCTTATTTTCGTACACCATCCAGTTTTAAAATCTAAACTTCAATTCGAAAATCTTCCAAAACAGTTCCGAAAAATATTCAGGATATTACGATTGGTTAAATAATCTGTGTAAATATAAAAATATCTTTAACTAGAAAGTTGATCAAGTACGTCATGAAGATTAAATATCGCACAAAAAGTAACACCACTATTAATATATAACTAGACTCGGCCACGATTCCGGTTAAAAATAGAAATTGAACCGGAACTGAATTGGATATAACAGTAAGGTTACGGTTCCATTTGATTCTGGTTCCAAAATCAGAATCGAACCAAAAGCCATTTTGGTTCGATTACAAGTCTCAAGGAATACAACCAGATTTTAGCTTTATCTTTAAGGGCAAAAGTGAAGAACTTAAGTCTAACTGCGTCTGTAGTCTCAATTCGGTCATGAAAAATTGCTACAACCTCTTCAAACTCTCTAATATGCACATAAGGGTTCTTATTCTCCAAACCATGAAAGGTTTAACCATGAAAGGTTTGGAGAAACTGTATCATTCCAGGCTTAAAGTCTATATGTGGTGCATTATGGGGAAACATTATACATGATGGTGTAGTTGTACGAGTGGGATGGAGGTACTCTTGAAGAGTCCTAATAGGTTGCTCCTTATGATCACTCATATTGTGTATGCTAGGTCTACGTGGTGTAGCAAAACGGTTTTCAAATAGGCTTTCTAAATCTAAGTCCTCCTCTCTAATTCTAGCAAATCTACCAAAATGATCCCTAGGTCTAGGCATGCACTCAAACACAAATAAAACAAGGAACAAAAATAAAATAAAATCAAAATCAAAATTTATACAAAAATTAAAACTGAAATAATATAAATAATTAAAAAGTAAAAATGGAACGAAGTTACCACTTTTCTAGTGACTAAGTAAACCTACTCCTTTTGATTGTAAACCGTCTCCCCGGCAACGGTGCCAAAATTTGATTACGCTCAGAAAGTACTTGCGGTTATCGTAGTACAGCTGGGGTGTCGATTCTTCAGAGAGATGGTTACGAAGGAACTGAATCACTTAATACGAATGTTAATAATAACTAAATTAAAGAACAAGATTTAATTGAAAAACTAAAATAACAATTATGAAAAATGTTTGAGGATTATCAATAAAAGAAAGACAGCAACACATCAGGAATCCTTCTTGTATCGTGTTCCTATATTCAATAGTTGATTCCTTTTATTACTCAATTGAGGGTTTCACTTCCCAAACCAAAAATCGAAAATATTTTAGTTTAAAACATATTAAATTCTTTTTTTTTTAAAAGAAAACATATTAAATTCTAAGGTAATTGATAAATTACTTTCTCTATATTGACATCACAATATGTTATCATTATGACCTATCTAACGTCGACAATATACCTAAAGGTAGTACTGCAGCAGAAGATTAACTCATAAAATAATAATACCAGTTACAACTGGATTCTCCAATTACACATAGAAAAAGCAAGACTATTCTTATATGAAAATTAGTAAAACACAATTTCTGGATTAATTATAATTCAAAAGATGATAGAGAACAATAAAATATCAATTGTATTAAATATTAAAGATCTTTCAGTAATCAAAAACATAATTATAAGAATTTAAATACAAGAATTAATCCATACTTTTGCCTATGAGATTAGTTAAGAAAGAAACATAGCATGCAACAGATGAAGAAACATGTTCAGCTTAGTGTAGGACTTTTGAGTTTACCGCTTCCCAATCTTTAGAACTCTTTTTTGTGTCTTGTCTTCCTTCCCTAGGGTTTTGGACGAGCTTATATATTTATAAAAAATTCCTATAGTCCTTATGCTTGTAAAATACGACCTAATTATGATTTTGAAAAATCATCGCGGCGTCGCGACGCCTTGCTCTCGGGAAATTGTGTCTTCAACAACATGGGGTGTCGCAACGCCAGAAGATGAGTTTCGCTACGCCATGCCAATTTCCAGGATAATGATTTCTGTATTTTTCGCGTTTCCCACATGCTTTCGATGTGTCATTAAGCTTTCAATTCCTACAATAATAAAGGAAAATTACTAAATTAGCTTAGATACTGAAATAAAAAAATATACAACAAAATATAAGATATAGGGCTAAATACTTAGCAATAAACCTGAATAAGTGATGTTCAAAGTACACTTTTGTGTTTTCATCAACAGTGACAGATTTTCCATTCTGTGCACGGTTGCACAGGAAACGAGAGGAGAAACTTCAATGAATAGTGACCCACGAGTGAACAGTAGCCCTAATTGGAATTTCATCGATTCCAGCACGTTCGTGGGATTGTTTGGAGTCCGTATATGCCCTTGAAATCTCGGTAAGACCTCCCAGTAAAAACTTGTCAATTTCAAATTTTCCGTTAAATATTCATATGTATCCAGTAGCTTCGTAGAGTAGCGTAATGGTATTAATTGAATTCTTTGAGCATGAGTATATTGAATATGTGTATTTGGTATAATCCGAGTGAAAACGAAATGAATTGGATCAATCCGATAAATTATGTGATTTTTCGGTAAAAATGGGTTTTTGCATATAATGATGTGTTTTGATTGTAATGATAGTTATGAGTTATATATGATATTATGAAAAATTTGGATAAATCCGGGAAGGTTTGGAGGGTTCAAGACCCTTCCGTAGCATTTGCTGAAATTTTTTTTGAATATTTTCCAAAAACATCAACCAAGGATTTAAGTTCACTGGTGGCTCGAATTAGTTTGTAATGATGTTTTAAGATTATTGGAATTGAAAATATTGAAATTGGATTTGATTTGGTTGTCCCGAAAAGATTCAGAATTTTATCATAGTTAAGTTTAAGAGAATACTGTAAGTAGCGATTCTAACGGCATTTCACCATTGATTTTGACAGATTTAACTAAGACCTGGAGTGCTTGCAAAGGTAAGTAACTCATGCGATGAATACTTGATTTTTTTATTTGTGTTTTAAATATGTACATATATAGAGATGACTGAAGTGTGTAGGATAAGACGATGATAGATTATAGATGCTCTTGAGAACACAGTTCAAGATTGTGTACAGTTAAGTTAATCGTCCACCACAGGTATGGATTTTGGTTATTGGTATGATATGAAATGAAATATTCTATAAGCTTAATGTCTATATGCATGTGTTCAGGAATGTAATTGTATGAACCTATATTGAATATGTATATATGTAAGCAAATGTATGAGTATAAATATACGGAATTGCATATATATGTGATGATAAGATATGTATAACTTGAATATATAAGTTCTATAAGTTCGTTATTAACCGATACATGCGATTTTTCTGTGTGGTGTTTGTGTGATTAAGTGTGATGAGAAATTAATATAAGCTAAGCTTTTCCTGGATGGTTAAGATACATGAGGGAAATGACGGATTTTATGAATAGATATGTCTTAACTAGTAAGTTTCTATGCTAGGAATCTTTCCTGATAAGAATTTTGGAAACCAAATATGTTTAATCGATAAGAAAAAGACATGAGGATTATTATATGGTATAGTACTCGAATTCGAAGAGAGATGTATGTTCATATTTTTGAGATATATGTATGTAAATGAGAATTTGAATTATGACTTGGAATATGTGCCATGTATGTGATTGCGTATGTGAAATCGTACTATGAGTTGTGTTATGTGATATGTGTGCATGTGTGTATAGGTTAATTGGTTGATAGTTTTGTGGTGTAGTAGTCGATCTGGTTAGGAATTCGTTCGGACGACATTCATTTCATATCTATTCTAAAATAGGTAATGAATCACGTACGAGCATTGTATGTGTAACCCAACTGTATGTATGTATGGTTTGATGATGTGTTCGTTAATGTATTGATTGCTATATGTGCTTCGTTATCGATTACACAATGATTGTATGTATGTTTAAGTGTTTCTTGTGTGTGGTAGAATCCGTGATATTTGTGGACTGTGTATGTTATTTTAGAATGAATGAATGATTTGAAAACCAATATGAATATAATGTTATAAAGTGGGTTTACTAAGTTGTATTGGTATGTACGTATATGTGAAAAAATTCATAAATTATATTTGTATGTATATAAGAGATGTGTGCTACTGTATGTGTGAATGCATATGAATCCCGAATGTTAAGCTATTGTAAGGTTATCATGATTAAAGAAAGTTAAATAAAGTTTATTTTGGAATTGAAGTAAGTTTTTTTTTGTATTGAAGATTTTTGTAACCGAATAGAAGAAAGTTTGTTTGATTTACCGAATTGATGATATTTCAAAGATGTTTACTCGTGATAAAATATAAATATGTTATTTCATGCTTCATGTGATTGAAATGGTTTCGATGTTATATGACATACTCTGTGATATTCGAATATATGCTTTGTGTGCTTTGAATGTCTGGCCATTACATTGACAACATGTAAATATGAGGATTTGACATGCATAAAGAATAAAGAATAATAAAAATTTGATAACTCTGAACTCGTAACAATGTGGTTATTCTGAAAAGTTTATGATATGGTTGACTTATATGTTATGTTTGTAGTACTAGCATGGTTACTTACTGAGTTTTATAACTCACACCAAACCAAATTGCTAGTTTTGTAGGTTGGCATCCAGATTGGTTAACCACGACAGTTTTGGAAGTCATGCTCGAAACGCGGATCACCCAAGTGGCAGTCACCCTCGCATGTGTCCTGGGAAAAGTTTTAGAGATTTAAGATTTATGATTCGTATGTTATTTGTCGTGTTGAGCACGCTGTTATGTATTTATTAAGTAAAAGTATTGATTGCTTATGATGTTGTGGGCACAGAGTCATTGAGTGTTAATTGATGTTGTGGACACGGAGCTCTTTAAGTGTTGTTTTGAGTTTGATGTGTTTTGTGTAGACCTGGGGTCCTTTTATATATTTGATGCCTATTGTAGGTTCCGTTTGATGCTGGACTGTGATCCATGTTGTCCAATTTTAGGATATATCATGTCTAATTGTTTTGTAAATTTGGATGCTTATAAAGATAGATTAGTCCCATCTCTTGCCGATAGCACCTTGCCTCTAACGGGGTGTTACATCATAACACTAAATTTTTTCCCTAAAAAACCTTATATACTCTCATAGCATTTTACCTAGATATTAGATTATATCTGTTGACGGGTGATTTTCGTTTCAAGGGTGAGTTTGGAATACCGCTCCCAGGATAATCCTCCTCCAACTGTGAACTTGTTTGGTTATGGGGGGCCAAAAGTAAATTTAGCAGAAGATTAGAACAAACATAAAATCAACAAAGGATTTACGTGGTTTGGTGGAATGGATCTAACCTACATCCACGGGAACAAAGTAGAATAATGATTTTATAACTGAATCGAGCTCGGCCGACCTCTTCTCAAGGGTGGTCGTGTTATACCAAGCTGGTTGTTTAGTCTTTTTACAAGTACTCTCAATGAATTTTTTGCTAACTCCATATATTCCCCCCCCTTTTTATAATTATAATAAGAAAAATCCCATTTCCCTATCTTTATGACGTCAGCCCGTGGATTTCCTGCTGTTTCTGGGCTTTCTGCCCCAATTGCCCACCGAAAAACCTGCCATCTGACTTTTCATTAAACCACCTTTCTTGGAAATACTCCACACTCACCTTAATAAGACAGCCTGTAAAGATTCTTTCACGCAGTGGCATGTGCCAAGGGGAAATGCCCCAACTTTCCTGGTTACACGTCGGGTTGCATGAGGATGGCAAACTCTTATGCGGAGCTAATCCAACTGCGTCCGACCTGATCCGTAATACTCGATCTCATTCTTCTGATCTGGGAGATAAGATAGGACTGACCCGAGCTACCAGACTACAGTGGTTGGTGTCGGTTCTGCTATCGTCGGTCTCTGATATCTGCACTATGTTATCTCATCGGGTCGGTCAAGTCCCGGAGACCAAATCTGACTATTATGTCTGGTCAAGGAATTTATCAATGAACGACTATGAATATTTACTTTAAGAATAGTTTATAATAGTAATATTTATCCCAATGTCGGACCACTTAATGTTCAGTATTACTACAAGACTATTCTAAGGTCGATGTCATACTTAGCATATATATACATCAATCTAATACGCATAATGACTATACCTTTAATAAGGTATGAAATGAAAACGTAGTTATTTTATTAATAAATAATAAAATATACAATTCAGATTGGCAATCCAAGCACCAACTCCAACACATCTCATCTGGAATTGGCTTAGCTAGAAGTGGAGGACGGGACAGGTATCCTTTAAGCTGTTGAAATGTGTTATCGCTATCGTTTGTCTATTTGACTTCTCTTTTGCCTTATTGATCAATTGGAAGAAGACATGGCACTTGTCTGTAGCCTTAGAGATTAACCGTTTGAGCGCTGCTACTACCCGAAAAGTCAAGCTCTGTATCTCTTTCACCATCCTATGAGACTTTAGATCTAGCATCAACCTGATCTTCTGAAGGTTGGCCTTAATACCCTTGCGCTGACCATGTACCCCAAAAACTTTCCCGAGTATACTTCGAAGGCATACTTTTTCGTATTCAGTCTCATGTTATACTTCCTCAAGAGTTCAAAAGTTTCTCCGAGGTCCCTCAAATAGTCCTCAGGAATCACGATCATTATTATCAAATCATCGACATAGACTTGCATTGTCTTACCGATATTGGCTAAATGACCCAGTTCATCAGCCTTTGATACGTCACCCCGACATTCTTCAATCCAAAGGGCATCACTTTATAACAATTGATCTGTGATGAAGGTTATCTTTTCTTTATCATCGGGACACATTTTAATCTGATTGATCTCGAGAATTGATCCATAAAACTTAGCAGCCCATGGCAGGCTATCGAATCCACCAACTAGTCCACCTTTGGAAGCATAATAAAACTATCATTCGAGTAGACCTTGTTTAAGTTGGAGAAGTCCACGCACATTCTCCACTGTCATTGGCCTTCTTCACCAAGACCACATTTGATTACCCACTAGGGGTAATTGACTTCTAGGATAAACCGACCTTCATCAATTTGTCAACCTCTGCGTGGATGGCTTCATACCGTCTTGGTTGAAAATGTTTATCTTCTGCTTCACTATCTTATGAGCCCGATCGATTGACTGGCGATGACTAATGACCTGAGGATCAATCCCGAGTATATCATTGTGACTCCATGCAAAAATGTCTACATATTCCTTTAGAAAGTCCACCATCTTCCTCTTCAGACTTTGCTCCAACTCGACCCCAACTTGACCATCTTCTCCGAACCCAAAAGCTTTATTAACTCCAGCTCATTCATATTGAGCAAGGTCTTCAGGTCGATGATCTGTTAGCTGTATTTCGCCTGCTTCCTCATCCATCTCTTTCCTTTTCTGCCCTATGATATCTTTGATACACAGGTCTCCTTTGATACGATGGAAAAATAACTCCTTGCCACTTTCTGACTCCCACAAAATATCCCGACCCCATCCCTGGTCAGGAATTTCAGTTTCAGGTAGTAGTTTGACATAGTTGTCCTTGACTTCATCATGAAGAGCCTTCCCAAAATCACCTGGTAGGTACTCATGCAATCCACTACGGTGAAATACATCATAATAATACGAGTGTGGGGTTCATCCCAATGGTCATTGTCAACTGTACTAAACCAAATGGAATGACAGTATATCCCTCGAACCCGTACAATGGGCTTGCTTCCTGAATCCACGTGGTGAACTCCACCCCCAACCCATTTAAGGCTTCTTAGGATACGATGTCCATCGCACTCTCGGGGTCAACCATTATCATGTCCACTTCCGACCCACCAATATAGGCCTTGATTATCAGTGTGTCACCGTGAGGGTAGCTCACACCCTGAGAATCTTCCTCGGTAAATATTATTGGCACCGACCTGCCTTTCTGAATCCCCACAGACGGTGCCAACTGTTGATGGCCATTTTCGTTCCAATGGAAATTTGGGAAATCAACCCATCGAACAAACCTCTCCCACCAGTGACTTTGTTTGGTTAGTATGGAACTAAAATAAACTTAGCAAGTAGAGAGATAAATCATTGAGATAATGATTTACGTGGTTCGGCAGAGAGTGTCTCAAATCTATGTCTACGAGAGAAATATGGGTATTATATTACCACTCAGGGTCAAGACTGAATCGAGCTACAAGTGGTATGGTGAGTTTACAAAGAGTGTATAACACTTCGCGCCTTAAGCTAGCCCATTACAAATCTCTCAAGTGATTAAGAATCGACCAACTTTCTCTCTCTGTCACTAGTCTTTAAACTCTTAGCTTTTTTACAAATTATGTGATGGAAAATTTAACCCTTTAATATGAGACTTCAACCCACTTTATATAGGCTTCTAAATTCACTATTCCACCGCCTATGACATCAGCTCATGTCACCGCCATCATTGTAACAACTCTCCTAAACTATCCACAATTCGGCTAATCGGAATACTTATTTTTCACTATCATTGCACTGGTCTAAGGCGGCCTCTGGCGACCTATGATGACTCTGCTCTGCCAATTCCCTGCCATTACATCGCCATATGACGGCTAATAGGGGCTACTCCCAATGAGAACTGTTTTTTTCCCACAATCATCACAAGTCTTCCAGAAGCTCATCCTTTAAAATACGACATATGTCACATACCTTCAAGGATAAGACAACCTGTGATCCCAAATCTGCAATTCGGGCCGGCATACCGAGGTGAATGATGCTTGATCAAACTTCATGACTTCTCTAACCAAGTTGGGTTCACAATGATGACCACATCGGGTCGGCTTCCAAAAACACTCAAATGGTGCCAAATCTAACACTCCTTCTTTGGGTCAGGTCGGTATCCTAACTTGTTTCATCATCAGCAAGTTCTTTCCTCGAGAGAACTCTAATGTATAGTGGGCTCAAGTCCTCTGTCTGACTGTTGGACAATTATGACCCATAGCATCACTATTTGTAAAGAACATTGTGTTTTGTATAAATTATCTATGTGAAAAAAGGATATTGATATTTTATCATTATTGTAATTAGATTACTTGGATATATATTAATGATAAAAGTCAATAGGGTTAAATCAGATTAATAAGATATAAGACAATATTAATCCACGAACGGTTTAATCATAAATTTCCATAGTCGAAGTATTATCGAGACTGAACATTAATAATGTGGAATAGACTAGTATTACACTTGTGCGCATTACGGAAGCTTAATGACATAGTTCTCATATATTTAGGTATTGGATAATTATGCAAGTGTAATAAGAGGTTCTGTTAGCCGTTGGACCGGGAACAATTGACCGGCGTAAACACACACGTATAACACAAGCGCACGTATCGTTCAAGTAGTATAAAAATATCGATCCCACGAGGACTTAATTCCTATTGTTGTTATTAATTATTGATACTATTTATTTACATGTATCTAATTATAGGGAGAATGGAATTGATTGCTTTTGGTAGGTTGAATGTGGATTTGCTAATAAAAATAAAAACAGAATGAAAAGAAAATACTAAGGAAAATAGAATAAAAGACTCAAGGATCTAGGGTCGTGACTTTACACAATATTATTATAAAGATGAATTGATTCTCTTATCTATGTGTAATAAATCAGTTTGCTAACCTGGAACGCGAAAATATGCAAAAGCCTCTTCCGATGGTCAGACGCAAATACCCAGTATAACCCAATTGAACCATATGTCTATGTCAACCAAATTACCTGGATTCATTAAGATCAAGTTCCAATTATGGCTACCCCCGCCCGACAGGTATATGTCTATCCTGTAAGGAAATCTATTAAAGGGTTATCTATCCTCAAGGAAGATCGTGGGCTATTGAATCTAAGGCTGAAACCTAAGATCCCTATGTCTAGTTCATTTTAAGTTTACCAAATCAATCTTATTGGTGATCAGACAACAAGAAGCATTAAGCTTAAGATTCAATAAACAAACTAAAGAATTACCCAATAAATAATTAAATCAATTATTAAGCCTAGTAATATTGTGTTTCATCACTTCCCTTGAATAAAATAAAATGCTGGGGTTAGAGGATTCACCTTAGAAATCTCAAATTATTATAATATGGAAATTGCCAGTATTATCTAATTAAGTTGAACCAGCCATAAAGGCAGTGTTATTATTTATCCACAAACCAGCCATATAGGCGGTGATTATCTGTCACCTAAAGACCAGCCATTTAGGCGGTGTCACATTATGTTACATAATTAAAACCAGTCATTAAGGCGGAATCAACTTTTAATTCATATTATTAAAATTACAATTTCCATATTATAATTAAAGTGAGATTAATCTACCTTTACTATTTATAATTTAGAAATCTCTCTTACTATAATATATAAATTTTTGTGATATTTACCAACCAGCCATATAGGCGGTATCCTGATTAAGTCAAATTAATAATTAATTACCAACCGACCATCCAGGCGGTATCCTCATTAAGTCAGGTTAAAACCAGTTTAAAAATAATTACCAACCGACCAATATAGCGATATCCTTATTAAGTCAGGTTTTAAATAATTATATATTATAATTAAGGGAGATTAATCTAAATTATAAAAGTAAAAAAAACTTCACCTTTACCCCAGCAGTAAATTAACCACTGAACATAAAAGAAGAAAAATAAAATAAAATAAATTTTATTACAAAAAGTAAAAGTGCATAATTAAAAATACTAAAAGTAAAAATACTTAATTTAAATTACAAAAACTTAAACACACAAGATGCAATCCTTAAAGTCCTTACAAAACTCAAGGAAGACATGATTTGAATATTGACTTCGAGCAGAATTTATAGGCGTCAGTAGGGTTTGGGCGTCGCGACGCCAATAGTTTGGGCGTCGCGACACGCGTTGATTACTAACACGTGCTGGCTTGGCTTCGCGAGATCGTGACACGTGGCACTCTTATGTCGGTAATTGACTTTTTGATGTCGGCAACATGTGATGGCGACACGTGTCCAGGTGCATGTTAGCGTGATCCGCTGAGATTTTGACACGTGGCAGGGTGTATTTTAGCGTTGATGATCATTGTCGGCATCTCAGGATGATGACACGTGGTAGGCGCACGTTAGCAAAGTTAACTTTTCAGATTCTGACACGTGGACCAGGCGCACGTTAGCAAGGGCTTAGCACACGTTAGGCGTCGCGACGCCAAGGGTTTGGGAGTCGCGACACGCCCAAATTACCAAAATGCCATTTTTGCCAATTTTCACTGTTTTGCTCCAAATCACCTCCAGAATGTCCTGAAACTTTATTTATCTACAAAATAACACAAAACACATCAAAATATAACAAGACTCAAGAAACTATACAAAATATTATGTTAAATGAGTGGGAAATAGTGATAGATTTACCACTCATCACACCCCCAAACCTAACATTTCGCTAGTCCTCGAGCAAAACACAGAATAAAATAACATAATTTAACTAAGCCACTTTCGTAGGGATCACGGTTGCATTTAGCATATGCAACAAGCCTTAAACCCCTAGGTGTCTATAGTGGACGAGTTGTAGTCTCGTGAGGGTTTACAGCAATGATACCCACAAACATTTTACAAAAGTAAAAAGGTAGTGACACTAATGCACACAAAAGCAAAAAGACAAGCGAAAAGAGAATAAAGAAGTTAGTGACTAATCAGGTGAAATTTCTACTCCAAGTTACCAGTTGTTTTGTTTCATTCTAAATTACTGAATAAGTAAATTCTCCGATTATATTTACCATTCTCCATATACACAACCAACAAAATATTAATCAACTCATTTTTGCCCACAACAGTCACAAGTGTAGTTGATAAGAGAGTAATATTTTTGTCCTAAAGTTCTATCAGATTTCACACCTTTTTGTAGCAATGGAATAATTTTTCTCATTTTTCTGATTTGTTCTTTGATTTTTGATTTTATTTTTTATTTATATACAATATCTTCCGTCTATGTAGCGAGCTTTGGGTCGGTGGCTCCCAAACCAGTTGGCTTTAGGGCACCAGGTGTTAAGACACCCCTACGGACTTAAATACTCAGACTTCAGATACATATATTTTTTGCAGCATCTTTGATCCATGTAGCGAGCTTTGGGCCAGTGACTCCCAAACCAGTTGGTTTTAGGGCACTAGGTGTTAAAACACCCTCACAGAGTTAATAACTCGGATCTCAAACGTTTTTTTTTTACTCCATTGCTTTTTGAGATGCTTCCTCCAATTAAACTAGAGCACTGAATATTACAAACTTTTCAATTTTAGCTCATGTCCGTATGTTATTATGTATGTTAATAATATCTGTCAACTGAGTATTTGAAAATCCATTTTAGTTAGTTTTATGGAGAATTCACAAATTAAATAATTCAAAAGGAAATAAACAAAAATTAACTTGTTTCAAAAATGGTTTGAGATACGTCTCAGGAGTGAAACTCCATACTCAGCTATCTCTTACCAATTTCACCTTTTTAGTCAAAATAAAAACACAAAAACACAAAATATTTTTGTAATTTTTGTAAATTTTTCAATTTTTTTTTTGTATTTTTCGAAAAATTTGGACTAAAAAAAAAAACAACACAAACTAAAAACAAGATACTAATCAACTAATTCCCTCCCCCAAACCGAAATGAGACATTGTCCCCAATGTCTTAAACAGTAAAAGGAGAGTAAGAAGGTCGTACCTGGTTAGCTGAAATATAGAAAAATTACCGATTAAGATCTATGTCCAATTTACGCTTCTTACCACGATCGCAATCTGACCAGTTCAACTTGGAAAGAATGGGGTCGAGTTTTGGTTCAAATGCTAGGATTTGGTCAATTAATTCTTCGGCCTTTGTAGAAGTCAGGAAAATATCTTGAACAGATTTTGTGACGAACTCATGTCTTTTGGCTTCCGCAAGAAATACAAACAGAAAATCAAAGAAATGTTCAATGTTAAGTAATCCAATGGGCTTCCGATGAATGTTTAAGTGTGCCCATGATGCTACGGTGAACATTTCTTCAAACGTTCCAAGCCCACCTGGTAACACAATAAACGCATCCGCAGTATTGATCATTTCATGGATTTGTTCAGACATACCTGATATAATGCGTTTATCTCCATTTGTTGGTCTAATTAATTGTTCGTCCGCCAAAGGTTTTGGAATGATTCCCAAAACATGACCGCCACCTTCCTGAACGGCTTTTGAAATGCTTCCCATCATTCCAAGATTGCCACAGCCATATACTAGGTGCATATTTCTCTCTGCTATGACTCACCCCAATTCTTTGCAGCCTCAATGAATTCTGGTTTATTACCAGAATTGGATCCACAGAAAACACAAATTCGCTTTATTCGTTGCTGTGACGTTGCTTCCATTTTCTTTCTCTTATTTGGATGTATATCTGGATGTGTCGAAGAAAGAAATGCAGAGCTGAATTTATAGAGCCTGAAAATGGGTGAGTAATAATTGCACTAGTATCTGCCAAATGACAATTATTATAGATGAACGTTAAAATAAATCGTGAAAAGTCAAAAAGTTTAGATCTTGTCGGCGAAAATAACGGAAATAAAACAGAAAAGCAAATCAAAGCAATTATTAAGGTAACGGACTTGTGTACGCAATACGCCACTCGTTTAGTATAAATTCATCAGGATACGTCTCAAGAATTCATTCTTTACTCAGCCATCTCTAATGAATTAGCTCCATCTTCTTTGTGATTGCCAAACACCATTCCTTCTGTCTTAAAATGCTCCGTTTGTGCTTTTCCCTACAAAATAACATGCAAAATTAAAAAATCTACAACATGTATACACAAAATATAAAAATATAAAAATACAACTCGTTGCATAGGTTGCCTCCCTGCTAGCGCTAAATTTTTCGTCTTCAGCCAGACGTGACTGAAATCCATCTATCAAGGAGGTTTCAGCGTCGTTTTGGATGTCCGATTAACGACAATCCCGTGAGCATTGCTTTTGAAGGGTCTTTTCCAACGGTAAGGTAGCAGAAAATTTTTTGTCCCATTTAGTGCTTGTGCCACCTTTTTATTCTTTATCGCTCCATTGGTTCCTGAAAATAAAGAAAGAAAATCAGAAGGTCTCGTATGTTGCTTGACTTTGAATGGAAGTTCCATTCTGTCAAGCTTCTGGTTGATATCTTTGATTTGTACTCCCCAAAATAGTGATGTTTCTTCTTAATGCTCTGGATCTTTAATAAGTTCAGACATTTGCTCCTTCATTTGCTCTTCTTCTTGCTCCACATTTTCTTCACAGATGAATTTTAAAATTTTTGTATTCAACTCTTCATCCGTCATCTGTGAAATGCATGCTCCATAAGTATCTTCCTGAGGATGTAAAGATGTTTCTGACATTAGGTCTCCATCCTCTGATACGACTGGAATGGATGGTTCAGGTAGATCTTCATCAAACATCATAGTAAAGCATGCTCCAAGATCTTCATTTTGAGGATTGAAAGTTTGATCCTCCTTTGTTGGTGCAGTTGGTACAAATAGCTCAACTTTTTTATCATCGTCAGAGTCAGAATAATAAAAATAAAATCGAGACTTTTCCGGTTCGGGCTCCTGAACTGATACCTCTGATTCTTGATACTGCTCAGCCTCGTCCTCTGTTATGATGTCATGATGAATCTCAGGATAATTGAAGGCTTCTTCAGTAGTATTTGAATTTGCTCCATGAGATATATGATTCATGTTATCTGTTAATTGTCTAACTTGATCTGTCATCCTCTGTATAGACGCCGCTTGACTCTGAATTTGTGCATCAAATTGAGCTTCTCGTTCCTCGAACCAATCTTTGAGCATGTGAATCAACTGATCTTCCTCTGATGGTTCTGGTTCTTGATGAAAATCGTAGGAAGATAGTGGATAAGATGGAAAATATGATGGTTCTTCTTACCTTGAATGATTCCAATAATTCTGCCACTCTCAAAGGTATATACATTGATCGCTCGGGTGGTTACCATCACAAATTACACATCTCCCCATTTCGTTCTGATGAGCAAATGTAGTATTGCTTGATTCTGACATCCAGTGATAATTGTTGGACTGAACAACAGGCCTCAGAAAACCGGACTGTTGCTCCCAGATTTTGGGTGTATCTTCTAGTAAAGTTCGAAATCTTTCAATCTCCCAATAATGTTCCATTTTTCAATCACCTGAAAACAAAAGAAAGAAATAAAAAATACAGATAAAAATAAAGAAAATTAGATACAAGTAAATTAGATAGCTTCAAAATTAATAACTCAAGAAAAATAAGTCCCCGGCAACGGCGCCAAGAACTTGACTGGCGTAAACACACACGTATAACGCAAGCGCACGTATCGTTCAAGTAGTATAAAAATATCGATCCCACGATGACTTAATTCCTACTGTTGTTATTAATTATTGATACTATTTATTTACCGGTATCTAATTATAGGGAGAAGGGAATTGATTGCTTTTGGTAGGTTGAATGTGGATTTGCTAATAAAAATAAAAACAGACTCAAAAGAAAATACTAAGGAAAATAAAAGAAAAGACTCAAGGATCTAGGGTCGTGACTTTACACAATATTATTATAAAGATGAATTGATTCTCTTATCTATGTGTAATAAATCAGTTTGCTAACCTGGAACACGAAAATATGCAAAAGCCTATTCCGATGGTCAGACGCAAATACCCAGTATAACCCAATTGAACCATATGTCTATGTCAACCAAAATTACCTGGATTCATTAAGATCAAGTTCCAATTATAGCTACCCCGCCCGACAGGTATATGTCTATCCTGTAAGGAAATCTATTAAAGGGTTATATATCCTCAAGGAAGATCGTGGGCTATTGACTCTAAGGCTGAAACCTAAAATCCCTATGTCTAGTTCATTTTAAGTTTACCAAATCAATCTTATTGGTGATCAGACAACAAGAAGCATTAAACTTAAGACTCAATAAACAAACTAAAGAATTACCCAATAAATAATTAAATCAATTATTAAGCCTAATAAAATTGTGTTTCATCACTTCCCTAGAATAAAATAAAATGTTGGGGATTAGAGGATTCACCTTTAGAAATCTCAAATTATTATAATATGGAAATTGCCAGTATTATCTAATTAAAGTGAGATTAATCTACCTTTACTATTTATAATTTAGAAATCTCTCTTACTATAATATATAATTTTTGTGATATTTACCAACCAGCCATATAGGCGGTATCCTGATTAAGTCAAATTAATAATTAATACCAACCGACCAACCAGGCGGTATCCTCATTAAGTCAGGTTAAAACCAGTTTAAAAATAATTACCAACCGACCAATATAGCGGTATCCTTATTAAGTCAGGTTTTAAATAATTTATATATTATAATTAAGGGAGATTAATCTAAATTATAAAAGTAAAAAAAAAAAAAAAAACTTCACTTTTACCCTAGTAGTAAATTAACTACTGAACATAAAAGAAGAAAAAGGAAATAAAATAAAATTTTATTACAAAAAGTAAAAGTGTATAATTAAAAATACTAAAAGTAAAAATACTAAAAGTAAAAATACTTAATTTAAATTACAAAAACTTAAACACACAATATGCAATCCTTAAAGTCCTTACAAAACTCAAGGAATACATGATTTGAATTCTGACATCGAGCTGAATTTATAGGCGTCAGTAGGGTCTGGGCGTCGCGACGCCAAGAGTTTGGGCGTCGCGACGCGCGTTGATTACTGACACGTGCTGGCTTGGCTTCGCGAGATCGTGACACATGGCACTATTATATCGGCAATTGACTTTTTGATGTCGACAACATGTGATGGCGACACGTGTCCATGTGTATGTTAGCGTGATCCGCTGAGATTTTGACCCGTGGCAGGGTGCATTTTAGCGTTGATGATGATTGTCGGCATCTCAGGATGATGACACGTGGCAGGCGCACGTTAGCAGATCTTTTGTGATGGTGACACGTGGCACGACGCATGTTAGCAAAGTTAACTTTTCAGATTCTGACACGTGGACCAGGCGCACGTTAGCAAAGGCTCAGCACACGTTAGGCGTCGCGACGCCAAGGGTTTGGGAGTTGCGACGCGCCAAAATTACCAAAATGCCATTTTGCCAATTTTCACTGTTTTGCTCCAAATCACCTCCAGAATGTCCTGAAACTTTATTTATCTACAAAATAACACAAAACACATCAAAATATTCACAAGACCCAAGAAACTATACAAAATATTAGGTTAAATGAGTGGGAAATTGTGATAGATTTACCACTCATCAACAGTTCGCTCTGGATAGACCCACTCAGAATCTCATTGGTAGTATGACTATGTGTCTATGGGAATCTGAATCAAGGTAGGTGTATATGATCTTTAACCTGAGACTTACGTCGCTATTACTTGCGACAATCAGTTTATTTTAGTATTGGTCGTCTAGAGCTTTAACAGGTTCTGTGTACGCCTAAATTGGGTTTACTGAGAATCGTAGTGTACTGGAAATGATGTCAAGAAGGGAGTATCACTTCAGTCATATGGAGATGATGGTCACACAGGATACGGAACTAATACTCTTAAGCTGCAGCTATCGGGATAGTATGATTAGGTCATGACTTCCCAATTACAGAGATTAGTTACACGGGATCCGATATATGTTTCGTACGGGGCAGACACAGAGCCAGCCCTAGGCCTAGCATGTGACATCTGATACTGGATTGTATTACGTATTACATAATATTAGTATTACTACGCCTGATACAAATGATATTCCTCGGTGAATATTTCCTGGAGAATTGGGTAGGCACGGTGCTTTGCTAGAAGCCAACTATGTCTTGTAAATCGGTGAGAACATGGTACGGGATACGCACGTGTTCGGATAGTCTGATAACCGTATTTACTGCAAACATATCCAGGAATCTCTTGGGTCGCTTCCCAAAGATTCACCAATGACATTTGACTCAGATAGAATTAATCTGGGATAAATTATGAGAGAGAAAATTAATATGGGATTAATTGCGGCAGAATTAATCTGGGATTAATTTCGTATAGAAGAGATAACGCGATTAATTTAGAATTAATCGATAAAATAAATTTAATAGTTAAATTAGATTTTTCTATTCAATTTATTTATTACGGGTAAAAAATATATATCAGATATATTAATTGAAATCAGATTTCAATACGAAATTAAAATTGGATTTTAATTCGGGCGAACGAATTAATTTAGAATTAATTCGAAAGCGACTATCGTAATAATTTTGCGATGCATAATTGTTTAATTAAATTGGATTTAATTATGGCGCGACGACAAATTTGTTTAATTGGAATTAAACGAACCCGATAAAATTACCAGTGACTTTGCATGTGTATTTTTATATTTTGGGAACACAAAATATCATTGACTTTGGTGGGCCCAAGCCAAGTTGTGTGTTGAGGAAGCCAACTTAAATTTTGAATTTAAAATGTGGTGGGACCACATGACTTACATCAAATGTCTAAAGTTGATGGAAGTTGTTGGCTAAAATTAATGAAATGCAAATAACACACAACTACCATTTTTTGGAAAATTGCACAATCTCATTCTCTTCTCTCTTGGCCGATTGTTCTCTTTAGAGGTGAAATTTTGCTTCAAAATTTATTAAAGCTAGCACTTGGAGGAGTCAAATGAGATGATAGGGAAACTCACCCAGGGCATAAACAACATACTACAAGCTTGGAGCTTCATCCAAAGGAAAATTTTGAAATTTCCTCAATTACAATGTAAGTGATTCCGCCACTTTCCTTGTAATTTTCACACATATAATCATGTTTAGGATCTTGTGGCATGTCTTAGATACTAAAAATGGTATCAGAGACTTGCTAAATATGATTTTGAAAACTATGGTTCATAAACTTTAATTAGGGATTTTTGCTTGGAGCATGAAAATTCAAAATTGAGTTGTTGGTTGATGTTAGATGATGATAACTTGGAGTTGTGCATTATTGGATTGTTGAAAAATTGATTGGATCAAATTTCCCTAATTTCCTTATGTTGGCCGAAAATTACCCTAGTGTAACTCATGGTGATTTTTTAAATTTTGACACTTGGATGTGTTAATGGCATGATATATATGTTGAATGTTGATTTAATTGGATTGGAATCAAATTGGATATTAATTTCTTATCATTGACGTGAGTTAGAATGTTGTTAGATACTTGATTTTGCTTCAATTTGTGTTGGACATGAATTGGAATGATAAGCATGATTAATTAGATTGATTAATATTTTGGAAATGTTTAGATTAATTAATTAGTTATGTTAATTGCACATAATTGGATTAATGTAATATTTGGAATATTGTATTAATGTAAATTAGTCCCTAAAATACTAAATGGGCTAATTAGGTTATATTTGGATTAATGGGCTTAGTTGGGCCTAGTTTAGTTGTGGACAATTGGTTGGATCAATTGGGCCTAAACTATTTCTATAAAAGTCCAAAATATGACTTTTGGGCCTTTAATAATCTAATTGGGCCTAATGGGCCAAAATTAATTTATGGCATAGAGTGATTCCTAAATGGGCCAAGGCATTATGGGCTTGATCTATAATGGTCAAAATCCCATACCTAAAGAACTAATTAAAGCCCATTGGACCTAATAGAATTGGCATTGGATGCTAAATGGGCCTTTGAGACCATTTGGATTGGATTTGGAATCCAAGTCTAAAAAGGCTTTATTATAATAGAATAAGTGTAATTGTTTAATTTGGAATTAAACTTGAATTAGTATTGAATACAATTTAAATTGGATTTAATATTGTAGTTCGATATAATTCAAGAATATTTACTTTGAGTATTTATTCTTAAACGAGTTAGACTCGAGCAAATCAAATCATTATATGAACATGGATGGTCATTAATTGAAGAATTAATTAATTGGATGACATTGATTGACAACATGCTATGTGTGAATGCTTGGATGTATTTGTTTGAATAATGCATATCAGATGGATATTAGATGGGTGGGGGTAATTTTGGAAATTGTTGTAAATATTGTATTTATTTGAAATTGGACATGCGTATCCAGCCTATCACCTCTTATTCTCATTGTATTTCTCTTCTCACTAATTCCCCTCAATATAAATGAGGTTTCTTATAGTGTTATGTAATTGGGTAAATAGAAGAATGTAAAGTGCTAGCTGGAGAGAGATTTGTTCTTGGAACAAAATGTATATGAATATCCATCTGCATATCATTATTATATTTATCGCGCCTTATTGTGCTTTTAGAATACATGTTTAAGGGTGTATGATGAGACCTAATCAAATATAATAAATTGGTTGCCAATTTATGAAAACGCCCTCGTATTTAATATTAAGCGTTTCCTTCCATTGAGTGGTTCTCTCTCAAGATCCAAGATTGGCTTTGATTTGTTGGCCAAAGTCAAGATCATTGTCTATCGCGGATGTGTTTGAACCATGAAATTGTTAATATTGCATGTCTTGGACAGTTGTGACTTGTTGCCAAAGTCAAGGTCACTCTTGTTCATCGACGTGGATTACGAAGCTTTCCCACTGTCAATAGGTCACGCTTAACTGGAATCATTAAGCTTGTTGAGCCAAAACCAATGCTTAGTTGATTCAGAGGAAACAGGTTAGGAAATATATTAGATATATGTTTCGGACTTTGATGTCCACCTACCAGATCTAGGAATTGGATGGGATCCAATTGATCTTAGAGATCTACCCAGTTAAATTTTATACAGCTTGTTGGCCAAAGTCAAGGTTGTGTATTATTTAACGGGATCCTAGACCACTAGGAAACTAGGCTTCCTGAGTACTCAACGATGGGTTAGAGGCTCGCCGAAAATTAGTGGGAGGCTAGTATTAAATTTGCAATTTCGTTTAATACTCGCTAATATGCGCACTCTATTATTATTATTTCTCGTTATTATATATATTAGTTGGACTAATATTATTCATTTATTATTTTCTTTAAACAGTTAGACTGTACTCAACACTACTCCATTTGTAGTTGGTTATATAGTTGGACTTTAGTAACCATTGCATTTGAGTGTACCCGAAATATTTGATTGGATAGTTGGACTATAGCAATCAAAATGGCTGGAAAGATAAGCATTAGAGACATAATCATGGGTGAGAATGTCTTTAACGACGTAAATTTTCCAGACTGGGAGATGAACCTCAGGATAGTCCTGGGAGCTGAGAAGTTGCTCTATGTAATAGAGAGACCTCTCGGGCCTGAGCCTAGACTTGAGCGGCCAGTAGATCATGAGCTTTGGAAGACTCACCATGATGATAACTTTACTGCTCAATCTGTTATGCTTGCTGTAATGACTCATTAGTTTCGTCGTCAGAACAAGGGATTGGATCCTTATGTGATGATGTTGAAGTTGAAAGATCTTCATAGATCTAATCTTAGATCTCAGAAGTATGAGTGCAGAAGAAGCAGAAGAAGCTCTTCGCTCTCGTATGTCAGAGGGTACATCTGTCGAACACTATGTGCCGCAGATGATTACTGACATCGAACATCTGGGTTAGCTGGGCATTACCTTCGAGGCCGAGACTTCCATAGATTTGAACTTACAGTCTTTGCCCGACTGCTGGGGCGGGTTCATCATGAACTATAATATGATAAACCAAGAGAAAACTCTTGGAGAGTTAATGGCTATGCTGAAAGAGGCAGAGCCAGAGCTTCTGAAAGGCAAGAAGCGCGAGGCACATCTTACTTCGACATCCAAGAAGGCCAAGGCTTGGCCGAAGACTTCTGGGGGTGTGAAGAAGAAGAAGAATAAGGGCAAGGCTCAATCATCACAGTCATCTGGGAAGAAAAAAGGACAAATTCCAAGACGTCTGCCTACACTGTGGCAAATGGGGACATTGGAAGTATGACTGTCGTAAGTTCAAGGCGGACTTGAAGGAAGCGAATACGGGCAAGGCTCCGGTTTCAGGTAGATTTGTTATTGAAATAAACAAGACTACTACTAGTTTTAAAAATTGTATTTTTGATACTGGATGTGGTACTCACATATGTACTGATTTGCATGATCTACAAATTAACAGGAGACTGGCTTTAGGGAGAGATCGACCTACGAGTCGGAAATGGAGACGAGAGTCGCTTGTTTGGTCGTTGGCACCTATCTTTGAATCTGCCCTCAGGGCATGTACTTATATTAGGCGACTGCTATTTTGTACCTAGTTTGACTAGCATTATTATCTCTGTATCTAGTTTAACCCGATGCGGGTATACCTTTGTATTCAGGAACACTGGGTGTTTTGTTTATAAAGATGATATTTTGATATGTACAGCAGATGTGAATAATGGTTTTATATTTTGAATATAAACGAATCTCAAACATATAACATGACAAACAAAAAGCTCAAATTGAGTAAAATAGATGAGATTTATTTGTGGCATTGTCGTTTGGGACATATTAACAAAACTCATATATCCACGCTTTCGAAGAATGGAACAGATTTGATCCTAATTCATATGATGTCTGCGAATCTTGTTTGTTAGGCAAAATGCCTAAAACACCTTTTAGTGGTAAAAGTGTACGTTCCACCGAGCTGTTAGCCCTAATTCATAATGACATATGTGGGCCCATGTCTAGCCAGGCTAGAGATGGATATGAATACTTTGTAACCTTTACGGATGATGCATCGCGTTATGGTTATGTGTATCTTATGAAACACAAGTCGAAATTTAAGAAATTTAAAGAGTTTCGACGAACGAAAAAAAAACAAAAAACAGACTAGCAAGGTATTAAAACATTGCTGTCGGACCGTGGTGGAGAATACTTAAGCAATGAGTTTCAAGATTACTTGAAAGAATATGGTATTCTTCACAGTGGACTCCTCCCGGAACACCTCAATTGAACGGTGTGGCCGAACGAACGAGAAACCGAACTCTGTTGGACATGGTAAGGTCAATAATGAGTCACACAGAGCTACCGATTTCCTTAGGGGGCAATTACGCATTAAACAGTGCAATACTTATTTTGAATAAGGTTCTGTCAAGTCTGTTGAACATACTCCATATTATAGATGGACAGGAAATAAACCGGGTTTTTATTCCTGAAGATTTGGGGATGTTGGGCATATGTTAAACGTTTGGATAGTATCAAACTAGAACCCAAATCGGATAAATGCTGATTTGTAGGTTATCCTAAGGAAACAAAAGGATATTATTTCTACAACCCACAAGAGAAAAAATATTTGTTGCTCTTCATGCGGTTTTCCTAGAAAATGAATTCATTAATGCAGTGGTAAGTGGGAGGAAAATAGAACTCGATGAAAATCAGAGTTATACTGTTCCTGGCACCGACCCCCTCATGGAACACGAACAGTCCATTAGGGATGAGACTATTCCATAATCTTCTAATACACAAGAACAGCATAAGTCGGAGAGAGTCAGAAAATAACCTGAGAGGTATGGGTTTCTGATCTTACCTCATGTAGACATTAATCTTATTGAGGATGATGAATCGACTACGTATGAGGAAGCGATACAAGGTATCGACTCCGCTTTATGGAAAGAAGCCATGATGTCTGATATGGATTCCATGTATACCAACCAAGTTTGGACACTGGTTGATGTACCAGAAGGCATTAAGCTAATTGGTTGTAAATGGATCTTCAAAAGGAAGAGAGACATGGAAGACAACATACAAACGTACAAAGCTAGGCTTGTAGCTAAAGGTTATAGTTAACGACATGGTGTCGATTACGACGAAACCTTTTCACCTGTTGCCATGATTAAATCCATTCAGATAATGCTTGCTATTGTTGCATATTTCGATTATGAAGTATGGCAGATGGATATCAAAACCGTTTTCCTTAACGAAAACCTTTTGGAGGATGTTTAATTGCAACAACATGATGGTTTTGTCGTACCAAGACATGCAAACAAGGTTTGCAAGTTAAACCGATCCATTTATGGATTAAAGCAATCATCGCGTTCTTGGAACCATCGTTTTGATGAGATCACAAAAGAATATGGTTTCATTTAAAATGAAGATGATTCTTATGTATATAAGAAGGTTAGTGGGAGCACACTGACATTCATTGTCCTATACATTGATGATGTATTGCTTCTTGGAAATGACATTCCCATGCTATAATCGGTGAAAGCTTGGCTTTCATTAAAATTCTCCATGAAAGACCTGGGAGAGGCAGGCTTTATTCTAGAAATAAGGATCTACCAAGATAGATCTAGATAGATGCTGGCACTCTCCCAAGCTCGTACATTGACAAAGTGTTGAAGAGATTAACATGGATCAGTCCAAGAGGGGGCTGCTTCCAATGTCACATGGCGTCTCTATATTGAAGGATATGTTTCCTAAAACTCAAGATGAGAGAGATGCAATGATTCGGATCCCGTATGCTTCAATAGTCGGATCGATCATATACGCCATGATATGTATGCGATCTGATGTCTCATATTCTTTGAGCATGTGCAGTCGCTATCAGGCCGATCCAGATGATGGTCACTGGATTGTTGTAAAGAACATCCTTAAGTATCTTAGACGAACTAAAGATGCTTTCTTAGTCTATGGGGGAGGAGAATTTGAGGTGACTGGGTTCACCGATGCAAGTTTCCAAACCGACAAAGACGACTGTAAGTCGCAATCAGGGTACATATTTTGTTTAAACAACGGAGCAGTGAGCTGGAAATCTTACAAGCAGAGACTGTTGTCGATTCAACAACATAAGCGAAATATATTACTGCAGCTGAGGCAGTAAAAGAAGCAGTTTGGATCCGTAAATTCCTAATTGGATTAGGAGTAGTTCCATTAGCATCTGAGCCCGTACCTTTGTATTGTGACAATAATGGGGCTATCGCACAAGCTAAGGAACCACAGTCTCATCACTGATCCAAGCATGTACTTCAATGATTTAATCTTATTCGTGAGATCATACATCGTGGCGATGAGAAGATCGAGAAGATCGCATCAGATGATAACATTGCAGATCCGCTGACGAAGGCTATATCTCAGCAAATGTTTGAGCGGCATGTACATAGTTCAGGTGTTAGATACTTAAGTGATTGGCTATAGGTCAAGTGGGAGATTGTTGGACAATCATGACCCATAGCATCTCTATTTGTAAAGAACATTGTGTTTTTGTACAAATTATCTATGTGACAAAAGGAAATTATTATTTTATCATTATTGTAATTAGATTACTTGGATATATATTAAGATAAAAGTTCATATGGTAAATCGGATTAATAAGATATGAGACAATATTAATCCACGAACAGTTTAATCATTAAATATCCCTAGTCGAAGTATTATCGAGACTGGACATTAATAATGCAGAATAGACTAGTATTACACTTGTGCGCGTTATGGAAGCTTAATGGCATAGTTCTCATATATTTAGGTATTGGATACTTATGCAAGTGTATTAAGAGGTTCTGTTAGCCGTTGGACCGGGAACAGTTCGCTCTGGATAGACCCACTTGGAATCCCATTGGTAGTATGACTATGTGTCTATGGGAATCTGAATCAAGGTAGGTGTATGTGATCTTTAACCTGAGACTTACGTCGTTATTACTTGCGACAATCAGTTTACTTTAGTATTGATCGTCTGGAGCTTTAACAGGTTTTGTGTACGCCTGTATTGGGTTTACTGAGAATCGTAGTGTATTGGATGTGATTTCAAGAAGGGAGTATCACTTCAGTCATATGGAGATGATGGTCACACTTGATACAGAACTAGCACTCTTAAAACTGCAACTTCGGGATAATATAACTAGGTCATGACTTCCCGATTACAGAGATTAGTTACACGGGATCCGATATATGCTTCTTACGGGGCAGACACAGAGCCAGCCCTAGGCCTAGCATGTGACATATGATATTGGATCGTATTACGTATTACATAATATTAGTATTACTACGCCTGATACAGATGATATTCCTCGATGAATATTTCTGGAGAATTGGGTAGGCACGTTGCTTTGCTAGAAGCCAACCATGTCTTGTAAATCGGTAAGAACATGGTACGGGATATGCACATGTTCGGATAGTCCGATAATCGTATGTACTGCCAACATATCCAGGAATCTCTTGGGTCGCTTCCCAAAGATTCACCAATGACATTTGACTCAAATAGAATTAATCTGGGATTAATTATGAGAGAGAAAATTAATCTGTGATTAATTGCAGTAAAAATTAATCTAGGATTAACTTCGTATAGAAAAGAGAACGCGATTAATTTAGAATTAATCGATAAAATAAATTTAATAGTTAAATTGAATTTTTTCTATTTAATTTATTTAATTGTGGGTAAAATAATATATCAGATATATTAATTGAAATCAGATTTCAATACGAAATTAAAATTGGATTTTAATTCGGGCGAACGAATTAATTCAAAAGCTACTATCATAATAATTTTGCGATGCATAATTATTTAATTAAATTGGATTTAATTATGGCGCGACGACAAATTCGTTTAATTGGAATTAAACGAACCCGATAAAATTACCCGTGACTTTGCGTGTGTATTTTTGTGTTTTGGGAACACAAAATATCTTTGACTTTGGTGGGCCCAAGTCAAGTTGTGTGTTGAGGAAGCCAACTCAAATTTTAAATTTAAAATATGGTGGGACCACATGACTTACATCAAATGTCTAAAGTTGATGGAAGTAGTTGGCTAAAATTAATGAAATGCAATTAACACACAACTACCAATTTTTGGAAAATCACACACTCTCATTTCTCTTCTCTCTTGGCCGATTGCTTCTCTTCTTAGATGTGAAATTTTGCTTCAAAATTTTATCAAAGCTAGCACTTGGAGGAGTCAAATGAGGTGATAGGGAAACTCACCCAAGGCATAAACAACATACTACAAGCTTAGAGCTTCATCCAAAGGAAAATTTCGAAATTTCCCCAATTACAATGTAAGTGATTCCGCCACTTTTCTTGTAATTTTCACACATATAATCATGTTTAGGATCTTGTGGCATGTCTTAGAGACTAACACTGACTCCATCCTCTCTAGGCCATTGGACCTTCATCGTCCTATTTTGGCCAAGTACAAACCTCATTCCATCTCTTTTCGGTATTTGAATTTGCTCGATGTGAAAAACCACTATCAACAAAATACTAATATTTCTTATCTATAAGACTTAATTGATTATGAGTTTTTTATTTTTTATTTTTCCTTCATTAATGATTTGTAATCTAATTTTTAGGGGTTACTTTGATTGATTTGTTGTCGTGGGGGGAGTTTAATTGTTAATTTTATAATTACACATTATTTAGCCATTACACTAAATTTTTTTCCTCAAAGAATCTTTTATACTCCGTGGCCTTTTACCTAGATATTAGGTTATATCTTGGCTTTTGTGCTTTATACCTTTTTTTTCTTACAGGGTATTTTAGTATTTTCTCAATATAGATAGGAAATATAATTGAATGTTGAGTTAGCAAACTCTTGACAGACAAGGTTTTTGTTAATTTAGTATATAGCTTCAGAATTGTGTTAGTTTCTCAAACCTCGGGGAGGCATATGAAAATAACTCAAAATAATAATTATTATTGTTTTTTGAAAACATCAAGTTATTTGAATTTTCTAAGCAGCATTTATTACTTAATTATATTCAAACTATAGGTAGACCACAAAGACCGTAACTTCAACATTTTAAAGAAAGGACAAAAAAAAAAACCTATAGATTTGTCATTTGTCAATAACCACCAAACACAACCACTTTAAATTAATATGTTTTTCATTAAATATTGATTTCCCTTTCGTTACAATTTATGATATTCATAGACTTCATCAAAGGAATCGTTTGAAGCCTGCTTTGTTGACTCAATAATTGATTTTTCTTTGTTTGTGTATATGACAAATTATATATTTAAGTTGTCCTTAGTTACCAACTCAACGTGACAACGACTTCTATATTTTCTAATCATTTGAGTTTTTTTAAAGATAATTATTGACTGTAATTAATTTAATTCAATAGTCGTGCTAATATTTTCATTAATCTTTTATCACACATATTTTAATAATAATATAAATTTATCATTCAATCACATTTAAATTATTATACAATAATTATCAATCATCATTTATAAAAAAAAATGGAGTATAAAATTTAATAAAATATCGAATCTAGATTCGATTATAATACTCACAAGTCACAATGCTTATCTTTTTGTCGTAGGCGGCTTCAAAGCCAATTAATAGTCAAAGAATAGTAAGCGAGCTACAATATAAATAGATTCAGTATCTCAGCAGCAACTGATAGCAAGCAATACACAGCGGGCAAGCAGTAACAGTAAGTACTAGCATATCTATTATTTCAAGAATATAGTGTCATTTTATTATAAGTCCAAGTCCGGTCTGACCTGCTCATTTTAATCTCGGACCGGGCTAAAATCCTGGCAGGCTGGACT
The DNA here is from genome assembly GCA_019454045.1 of Zanthoxylum bungeanum. Lineage (NCBI taxonomy): Eukaryota > Viridiplantae > Streptophyta > Magnoliopsida > Sapindales > Rutaceae > Zanthoxylum > Zanthoxylum bungeanum. The sequence goes on along the minus strand of SKCR01039281.1, from coordinate 41,136 downwards.
GGTCCCGAGATTTTTTGGTATGTACTATACAATCAACTCGCCGCTGCCGGTGCTCTTATATGATCTTTAACTTCGGATGTTTTATACAGGACAGGTACATTGAAGAAAATGAAAGGGGCATTAGAAGTTCAGATACTCTCCAGGGAAACCATCAAGCCTTCTTCCCCAACTCCTCATCACCTAAGAAATTTTAAACTCTCACTCTTAGACCAGATCGCTCTTCCAGTTTACATCAGCAATATTTTTCTCTACACAGCAAATGATGTTACAGGTGACCAAATATCTCAACGTCTAAAATCATCCTTATCAGAAACACTCACAAAATTCTATCCACTTGCTGGGAAAATCAAAGACGATGTCTCAATTGAATGTAACGACGATGGGGTTGAATATATCGAAGCTCATGCAAACGGCGTCTTGTCAGAATATTTACAGAAACCTGATCAGAATTTACTTCGAGCGTTCCATCCGTTCGACACAGAGAACCCAGTAGGAAGCACAGGTCCATTATTGATTATTCAAGCTACTTTCTTCAAATGCAAGGGGGTAGCAATCGGAATTAACTCTTCCCACAAGTTAATTGATGGATTGTCGTTAGCCACATTCATTAACAGCTGGGCTGCCACAGCTCGTGATCAGCCAAACAAGGCTCCGCTTCCGAAATACGTTGCAGCGTCTGTTTTTCCACCAACCGAATCCTTCGTCTCCTTCCCTGTACATCTTTCACAATGTGACCAGAACAGGTTTCTGTTTGATGCCTCAAAAGTTGATAAACTCAAGGCCAAAGTTGCCAGTGCAAGCGTGCCAAGGCCATCACGCGTCGAGGCTTTGACTGCACTCATGTGGAAATGTGCAAGGGATGTGTCAAGATCAACCCTGGGCGTCTCGAGACAGTCTTTGTTAGTTCACGCCATGAACTTGCGTGCGCTGGTGGCGCCGCCCTTTCCTGATAGCTCTGTGGGCAACAGTGTTGGGTATCTTTCTGCTCAAACGAGTGAGGAGGAGACCGAATTACAAGACTTGGTTTGTATTCTCAGGAAAGCAAAGGAAGAATTTAGCAAAAACGGATTACAAAATTTGCTAAAAATCAAGAGCATCTTCGATATTCCAGAGTCAATTAGAGACCTGGTGGAAACAGATGAGATCGATTTCTTCACTTTTTCAAGCGTTCTCAGGTTTCCGTATTACGAAGCAGCTGATTTCGGATGGGGAAAGCCAGTACATGTGACATTTCCGAATTATGTGTTTCCGAATTTGTTTCTATTAATGGATACAAAAGATGGTGAGGGAATAGAAGCGTTGGTGACTTTGAGCAAAGAAGACATGGCCTTGTTTGAATGTCACCATGAGTTGCTTGAATATGCTACTGTTAATCCACCTGTCAATTGATCAAGTGTCGTTTGTTTAATTATGTGTCATGTAATAATAATTGGAACTTGCCCACTTTGGTAATAAGGGTGATCAGTTTTATCAATGGGCCTAAAGGCCCCAAATTGTGATCTTTATCATCAATAAACGAGCTGTTTGGTATTGGTTGTTGTGGTTTAAAAGCTACAATAGTGTTATTGAAACTAATAGTTGATTAATTTATCCGTGGTAAATTTAATTTTTAAATATATAAAATTTTCATCAATTATCAAATTTTATGTGCATGGACCATGAGTAACAAAATAATTAGTATTATATCAATACTTCAATACATCACATGTATTAATTAAAAATGAGAACCATTTTTTTATGTAACTAATAAATTCAATACTCGGTTACAATGACAGTTGATAAGTGCATAAAAGTACAGTTTGAATATCATTAATTCGAATTTAATATTAAGTATTTAGTTTTATATTTTATATTTTACTATATAATTTTGTCAATATATTAATTTGAAGAATGTCTAATATTTATATTTATTTTATGATTTTTCTTTTTAATCTTGTAGGAGCTGAAAAGAAAATTAATGAGCTGCGCGTGAATAAAATTTGAAAGATGGAATTGGTGGCTTTGACAAGTTAAAATTTAATTTGGAAAAAGTCAAAAAGAAGGCTGAAGCAAAGAAATATAATATTGGAAAGAGGAAAGCAAAATAAGCCACCAAAAATTGGCAGCGTGCACATGAATAGTTGGAAAGTAAAGTTGAATATTAAAAGTGGAACCATATGCTTATGTTATTTGTGTTGGCTGTTGACTATAAAAGCAATGCATTTCTAAAGAAATAATCTTTAATATAATTAATATTTTATTATTTTCTTTCTTTTGATTTTTAATTAATTATGAAATTATGTTTTAATTTATTATGCGTGGCTGCTCGACATCAGTATGTTTTTATCAATTTTCATATAAGAACAGTTGTGATTGATATTGTTATTTTGTTAGTTAATCTTCTACTGCAGTATTACATTTAGATATATTATCGAAGTTAGATAGGTCATAATAATAACATATTGTGTTTTTAATATAGAGAAAATATTATGTCAATTACCTTATGATTTAATATGTTTTAAATTGATTTATTTTCTGGTTGATGGTTTGGGAAGTGAAACCCTCAATTGAGTAATAAAATGAATCAAATATTAACCATAGGGACGTAACAAAAAATTATTCATGACGCTTTGCTGTCTTTTTTCCTTGACAATCTTTAAGTATTTTCATAATTTTTATTTTAATTTGCTAATTAAATATATTTTTTTAATTAAGTTATTGTTAACATCTTATTAAGTAAATTAGTTCCTCTTTAACCATTTCTCGAGGAATCAACACCTCAACTATATTTGTGTTGGGAATATACCCTAGAACCAATCGTTTCGTACGGTTCATGGGTATTATCCTTATTTAAATATAATCTTTTAATTAGTCGTAAATTTAGTTTGCGATTAATATAATGATAATCCTATCATATTTTGCATCTATTCGTTCAGTTGGTATCTTATAATTTATGCAAAATGAGATCATGTGATATATTTCGTGTCAAGCCTCTATTTACAAAAAAAAGTTATAGATGTGAGTACAGAGTTTTGATTTAAATGCATCTGAATCAGTTCGCGGTTGAGATGATGTCATCAGAGATTATCACATTGCATGATTGACATTTTTTTGATACCGCCATAAGATCAATATTAATTTGATATTGATAGTTAGGTGACGGGTCTCAAGTCACAAAAGCATGAACACGGGTAATGTGTTTGTGTAACGTGTGACTAAACGTGACGAATCACATGAGCGATTATCTGCATTCAATGATTCGTCACACGGCCGTACTAGTATACCATTAGTCATTTGACTTGAGATATCATTACTGCTGTCTGCATTGAAATGCATCGTTCACTTGTGTATATTGCACTGAGCTAACCACATATGGTGAAAGAAACTTGTTGGCAATGTGTTGTTAATGTATGAGAACATGGAATCTGGTGGCTTAGATAATTGAGCTTGAGATCCTAGGTAAGAATGTCATACATGGGGGATCAAATATCCGACCGGAGTACACGTCATCTGAAAATGTGTTTTGCAGATACGTAAATCTCGTATATGATTAATTTCTTGATTCTATGATTGAGTTAGGGATTTGACACTTCATGGCCCGCACTCGATTGAGAGTTGACAGTAGATGGACTTTACTACACGTAAGTACGAATATATGTATTTATCCGATATTTTATTCTTCATGTCTGGGGTCATGATATCTTGCTAGAGGTCACTCATGATCATTGAGAACTTCGGTTATAATGAGTTATGTTGAAGTGATACGAATGTATTCGTATCGACTCCTGTCTAGCTCACGGAGAACCCAGTGGGTCACACATTAGCCGAATGATTGATGAATTATTTAAATTGTTTCAATAAAAGATCAGAAGACAATTTATGTACTTTATTGACGCGCTAGCACCCGTTTATTCGAGAAATATTTCGGTGATTTTAGAAATACCGCAAATATGATTTGCGGATAGTTGGGAGACTGATAAAGTATTTTTATTTTTGACACATAATAATAATTATCAACTAATTAAATATTAATTAATTTTTAATTATTGATAATTTAATAATAAAATTGTTTATTTTTATTATTTTTATTTATGCTTTTGGATAAGTATTAAGGTGGCAAGTTTCTCATACATGTGTTTTCTTTTGACTTGTCGACTAATTTTGGCCAAGTAATGGTAGCCTAAAAAGACAAAAACAATTTAATGAAAAAGTTGAAGGAAAAAATGTTTTTTTGGTTTTGGACACAAGACAGGCCATTCGGCCAAGATGGGGAAAAAAAGCTTGATTTTCAATTTTGTTTTATTTTTTATTTTTTATTTTTTATTTTTTTTCTGCTTCTTGGCTTATAAGCCACTTTGGCAATTGAGAAAAGTGAGACATATTGGCGAAAATGAAAATGAGTTTTCTTTTGATTTTGGAAATCTGTCTGGTTGCAAAGAAATATTGAGAATGAAATTGTTTAATTTTTTTTTTAATTTGCTTTAATTTGAAATGGTTTCAAATGAATATTGTGAAAATTATTTTCACAAAGCTTCTATAATCTCCCAAAAAGTATAATAAAAAAGTTTATCAACCGATTTGGTGTGTGGATACACCTGGAGACACCAGAGACGGTTCGCTATCCGGATAAAATTTTGGAAGGTATATATATTGTACTCTTCCATATATATATATATATATATATTTTGTATGTGTATGTTAGTTTTAATTTGTTAAAAGAAAAATAAATTTTTAAAAATCACAAAAATCGAACAAGATCCATCATGGGATTTTCTGCACTGCACGGTTCGACCATAGTCACAAGAATTGGGAAAACTATTTTCGCACTTTTCAAGTGGTATCAGAGTCATCTATTTTATGTCTATTTAAAATTTTATTTGTTCATTTATGTTCATGTGATAATTTTTTAGAGTTGTTTATAATTTTGGTTGTTGAATAATTGTTATTCTATGTGGTACTTGCTTTAATAATATTATAGGACAATATTGTTGAAATTTTCATGTAAATAGATTTTGGATATTTCATTTATGAATATGTCTATACATAGTCATATTGATGAAAATAATAGTTATTAGATGTGTAGATATTTTTTTAAGGGTTGAAACATGCATGGGCATGATAAAAATGTTGATTTTAGATGTAAAAATGTATAATTTCATTAAAGTTATATTTTATGATTTATTGTATTTTTTAAGCATAAATATGTTTATTTATGCTTTAAGGGTAGTTCAAAAATTATTGGATTAATTTTTCGGTGTTTTTTAAGTGTTAAAAAATTAAAATTTTCTTGAATGGCACATTTGGTAATTTCCCATGAACTCTGATGGATACAATACAATGGACTGGGCGTGCAGTGCTCACATTCAGGCGTGTGCACGCGCGCTAGCCTGCTAGTGGACGTGCGCGTGACGAAGGGTGCAGCTGGCGCGTGGAATGCACGTCGCTCACCTGCTGCCTCTCACACACCCAATGCACTCCCGTCTGCAACTGCTCCTCGCGCGTTTCGCACACCACTACGCAATCCGATCTGTTTTTCGAGAAATTTGGGACTTTCCTTAGCGATATTTCGCGTATATTTCAAAAATGCTAGTTTGACAATAAAATTTAGTCCCGATTAAGGATAATTTCATAATTTCTCAAATAGGGACCAAAATGTAAATTTTGAAAATTGCAAAATTCTATACTCTCATTAATTAATTTATTTGACTTATTTAATTTTCCGAAAAAAATTAAATTTATCGAAATTAATATTTTTGGGCTTAGACTTATTCCGATCGAACTTAAATTTATTACCCCGTGTTAATTAAATCGAAGAATATAGATTCTAAATAATTTAATTAATCTAGAATTACTAGTTGGAGCAATTGAACGAACATAAATCAACCGGAATTGATTTCAAGTCAATTAACATTGCCTCATTAATAAATTAACATGGTTAATCTATTAAAATTTATATGAATTAAAATAGTAATGATTTAAAATGATATCATTAAATTGATATAAGAATTTAAATTCCACCACTAATTAAAATTATGCATTTTTATGTATAATTAATTGAGACCAAAATATTAAATCTCTCATTTTAAATATTAGGCTACAACCTTCCAATGCAATCAATAGGTTATCAGTATTTCTATAGGGGCAACCCAACAAATGTTAACTGAGGGACCTTTATAGAGTATCATAGCCTATTCCATCTGTTTCTTTATAGGGATTCTTTTGGCTACCAACAACTGTCAGGTGAGGAGTTGATTATATTCCTGTATGAGAAAAAGAATTGGGTTTGGCCTAAATAGACCGAAACACCAACAACTTTTAGGTGAGGTGACTAAGTCTAAAGGTTTATTGATCAAGCCTTGTAAAATATTACAAATAAGAAATGTGTGTCTAATTTGTTGGGCTTATGGTTCCAACAACTGTTAGTTGAGGTTCCATAAGTTTAATAAGAATTTGATCACCCACGAAATATGTAATGAGATCATATGTTGTCCTATCTCGGGAGTATAAAATTTGAATAAAGTAGTGGGAGCACCGTTCAGTTGAAAGCCCAAAACTGAATGGGGAGATATTTACATGATGCATATTGATGTATTCTTTTTTTCCTGAAAATATTCACAAACTTCAAAAACTCACAAGTGATACACCTTTTGTAAAAGAAATCTCTAACCCTCGTCAGAAACAATTGACACATATTATCTATTGGACCTATTTGATAACACTAATGTAAATAGTCTGATGTTTTTCATTCACTACTCGTTTATTGAGAAAAGCTAAGCATTCAGATTATTTGAGAATAGTTTTTGAACTATTAGATTGTAATATCCCGAATATTTTTGGAACGATTCTGGAAGATTTCTGAATTGAAGTTTGGAATTCGGAACATGATGCTGTTCGAAAATAAGAGTTTATGTGTCAGAAAATAGATCAGAATATTTTAAAGTGAAGATTCATCGCTTTGGAAAATGCGTGGTTTCGAGAACTAGTTACTCAATTTCTGATTTTATCGTTATACGCATAAAATTTTATTGTTTCAGCTATAAAACTTTCAAACGAACTCCAATTGAGCTGATTCTTTCCGAGATGATCAACTTTCGTATTGAACACTTTTCAAACTTTGCATCAGAATGACTTCATAAATATGAATTTTCGAGAAAGTTTCATGACAGGGCTGATTGTTATTTTCGGGGATCTGAATGTAAATTCCAAAAGTTTTCCTATAAATACCCCATAGTTCTTCTTTTTGCAAAAATGACAAAGGATCACAAATAACCCCACAAGCACCCTCGTCCCCAAAGTCGCGTTTTTGTCATCCTTGTAGCACAGGCGGCCTGCCATCCATTATCGACCGACGCGATGGGCCAGAGGGGTGCGCCGGCTACCCCTCCACCTTGTGGTGGCCGGCGGTAGCCCCAACGCGCCGACGAACGGCGAGAGGAGAGAGGAATACACGCGTGATGAATTTTTTGATCCCGGCTCGTCGCTTTGTTTCACGACCAGAGCCACTTGCTAAATCGAGGCTCTCGGAAAGTACTACAAGTTAGCGGAGATAAATTTTTCGTTCCGTGCACGGTTACACGTGAAACGAGGAAGGAAGATTCAGATGAATAATGACCCACAGTGAACAGTGGCTCCGATCGGAATTACGTAGATTTCAGAAAGTTCGTGGGATCGTTTGAATATGCCCTCAAAATCTCGGTAAGACCTCCTGGTAAAAATCTATAAATTTCAAGTTTATAGTTAAATGTCCGGATGTCTCCAGTAACTTCGTAGAGTAGAGTATTGATATGGATTGAATTGTTTGAGTATTAGTATATTATATATGAGTATTTTGTAGAATCCGAGTGAAAATGGAATGAGTTTGATTGATCCGATAGAATATGCAAGTTTTCGGTAAAAGTGAGTTTTTGCGTATAATGATGTGTTTTGATTTTAATGATATTTATGAGTTATAAATGATATTACGAGAACGTTTGGATAAATCAAGGTAGGTTCGGAGGGTTCAGAATCCTTCCGTTGCGTTTGCGGAAACTTTTTCGAAAGATTTTCCAAAAACTCGTAAACCGAGAATTTAAGTTAACTGACCACTTGGGTTTCTGCTATGATATTTGATTATTGAAACCCGGTGGTAGTTGTAAAACATTATTTGTGTTTGCATAAGAAAAGTTCTCAGAGTTGCGAAGTCATGGATGATAGTAGTTGGGTGTAGGGTTACCCCTATAATTGTTGAAGTTCCTATTATTCATGTGGTGGACTTGTTATAGGCTTGCATCTCCTTTAGGTAACATCATACTTACAGCCGTCGCAGATTCAATAGATGGTTGTGTTCGTTGATTGGTTAAGGCTGCTATATGAGTCGTGAGGGATGAAACTTGAATTATTAATGCCACGATATGATCCACTTCATGTATGCTTGCCACCTTCGTCACAGTCAAGCGTTCGCTAGGAAATTGGAAGTTATTCATGGCCATCTCTTTCAATAGAGTTTAGGCACCCTTAGTATTCTTTTTAAGAAGAGTTCCCCCAGTGAATGTATCAACCATATTCCTATTCGACCACTCAACCCATTGTAGAATAGCTGAATCTGCTCCCAATCTTCATAATTATGTTGTGGTCATCTCCTGAGTAATTCCTTAAAGCGCTCCCATGCTTCATATATATTCTCAGTCTCCAGCTACTTAAATATGTTGATCTCCGTTCTCAGTTAGACTGATTTAGCATGTGAAAAGAACTTCTCCATAAATCGTGTGGCCATATCCTCCCACGTCAGGATGCTCCTTATTGGTATGGACTGCAGCCAACCCCTCGCTTGTCCCTTAAGGAAAACGAGAACAAGCGCAGTCTGACGGTCTCTTTAGTTACTTCATTCATCTTAATTGTATTCGCCATCTCCAAGAATATCCTTAAGTGAATATTGGGATCCTCAACAACTGATTCCCTATATTGGTTTTGTTATACCATATTGATGAGTGCCAGTTTCAACTCTAAATTGTTGGAATCAATTGGTTGGTAAGAAATCCCAGAATAATTGTCATCAATGACTGGTTTAAAATCATCCTGGATTGCCACCTGATGCAGATTGTTCTCTCTATTTTCAGCTGCAATTGCTACCTGGCGCTGATTGTTCTCTCTGTTTGCAGCTGCCATTGTTGTTTTTTTAACTTTTTTTTCTCTTTAATTAGTCTTCTTGCTCTCTATTTCAGGATCAAACAAGAGTGAATCAAGACTTATGGATCGTCTCATTCACTGCAAAGCACCGAAAGAAAGAGAGAAAAATCAAGATAAAAGTCAAATAAAAGTAAATATTAAATAATATAAATAAACTCTAAATTAAAATTAAGGGTAGTTGGTAATAATATTAATGTTAATAAGATTAACAATCCCCGACAACGACGCCAAAACTTGTTGCGTGATTTTCATACCGCAAGTATACGGTGTCAAGTTTTAGTAAAGATGAGTAAGAATGTCAAACCCACTAAGTATTATAATTACTAACCCCAACTTTATTTTGAAACACAATCAAAATTGACTAAATAGAAAGTAAAAACAAAACAGGTAAGAACACAAAACGATTTTATTGAAAGGATCAGTATGAGATGAATTCTAGAGTTTGACTTCACCTAGCTATCCCCTATGTATTTACTATGTCAATTAACTATTATTCAATTTCTGAATTTATAAGCCAAGAATCCTAAATTATTCTACTCCCTCTCCCGAGTTCCGAGTGAAAAGATTGTTAATTACTGACTTCGATATCCCTATAAAAATCTAATAATTAACAACTCATTAAGCTTTGTGATTCCTTATTAATGACTTCACAAGAATTATAGATTCTCCCAAACTCTATAAATTTCCTAGGTTATATAAACTATATCTTATTCAAAATCCCATCTTCCAAGTGATAGATTTTAAATATACAATCATCTAAGTTATGGCCAATAAACGAGAAGCATTAAGCACACAATAATATAAATAAACGGAATGAAAGCTTCATAAAAGTTATTTGGCAATCAATAATAGGTTCAAGCATTAGGCTACATCATACTCTAGAATAACAGAATTAGTTTATGATTAAATTAAAGAACAACAACATTTGAGTCAAGAACATAGTAATTATTTGAAGAGTTTAAAGAAGAAAAATAGAATATAAAACCCGAATCAAATTCCTTCGTCTTCGGACTGCACCAGTTTTGTTTCTTCTTCTTCTTCTTGTTCTTCAATCTCCTCCTTAGGATCTCTAAATTTTGTGCTTTGAACTCTTTTATTATGTCTAAAAATTCCCTCTAGGATTTTGGACGTACTGTTATATTTATAGGAAACCCTAGAGTCCACCTGCGCCTAAACTACCATTTTCCCTGATGAGTGCAGGATTTCGTTGCGAGGCCAGAAATGGCGTTGCGGCACCAAACTCTCGGGATTTAAGTATGGAGACACCCTGGGCATCGCGACGCCAGAAGTGGTGTCGCGATGCCATTATTTTTTTAAGGATGAGTCTTTTCTACTTATTTTTCTATTCTTGTATGCTTCGTTGTATCCTTAAGCTCCCATAACACGTATATTTTCCCATAATCCATGCTCTAATGCTTTCTGTCACTAAATCACAAAACAACTACAAAACACATCAAACGGTGCAGAATCTATCAAAATAATAAGCTTAAAGATGCATGAATAAGTGTTATCAAGTTCCAAACTCTAATTTTTTGTTCATGTCCAACATAAATATATTTGACCCAACCACAAACATATTGATTGTTTATACTTCCAAAGTATACATACATAATTCATTAGCTTAATTTCAACTTCAAGGTATGTTATTATGTATCTAATACATAATACATCACTATATGCTTCATTAATGATAACAACTCACTAATGAAAACATAGCTGTAGAGAAAATCAAATTTGATTTAATCCAATTAAATCTAGACAAAGTTTAATCAATTGATTAGTTCATTGTCTACCACTTTAATTTAATCCAATTAAATCAAGGCAAATACACCTATTATTACAAATTTTATAATTACCAAAATATCCTCCAATGGTAAAGATATTTATGAAATTACAACAAAACGCTTATGTGATTTTGGATTAATCTAATTAATCCAATGGGTCAAGTAAATAATCAGTGTTATCCAATAATATTTAATTACTTTGATTGATAATTATAATATCAAATATTATTTATTATCAACATCATCGACTACCCAAGTGCTCCACGAGTAACTTCATATTGTGAGACTCTCCAAGTTCAGACATATTTGTCATATAAGCCTATCTTATATGTACGTAATTCGGCCACCCCTAAATTCAAAAAGAACACGAACGACCTTTCTGAGCTATACAAGTTGATACATCAGACATGTTTATCAATCCATTCGTCGTAGGTTATCCGAGTTATGCTTAGGAAATATAGATTACATCATCAAGTCTCCGAGACACACATCTCATATTGTCGACATGTCCATGATTCTTTACAACTAATCAGAATATCATTTCAGATATATACGATCCACCGTAGGTGATCGGCTTTGGCCAAAGTCTTAATAATCGTGACTTACTCACGTGGATACCTAAACTATTTATAGTACACATACGAGCTGACAGATCCTATTTTAATACACACTTGATTAACGAGTGCATCGGTCTACATCCAATAAACATCTAGTGGTCAAGCCATGAAAGGTCTCTGAAATATATGACATCAAAGTATGGAGGATCACACATAAAATCAATGTTATCCTATAGTCAAATGATCACATATGCTACTCGACTCGAGAAGATTCCTATTGACAGTGGTGTGTACTTCCAACTATTAGTAATCACTTGTGAGTCATTTAGTATTCGCTCCGATGAATATCCACTATCTATACGAGTTTCTTTTGCTCATGATACATCAGGTTAAACCAATGTAACTCCAATTCCAAATCCAATATCCAACATGTGCTTGTCTTCTAGGTTATCGATATTCGACTGAATTCCAAAACCAACAACTAGGAATATTTACTTTAAGAATAGTTTATAATAGTAATATTATCTCAATGTCGGACCACCTAGTGTCCAGTATTACTACATGACTATTATAAGGTCAATGTTGTTAAGGTGGATATGGGACCCCTAGGGTCAGATTGATGCCTCGCGTAGTGGAAATGGATCTAACCCGTAGTAATTGAGCATGTGTGTATTTTTAAAATATTTAAATGAAATACTATATTTTATTACAAGTGTATTGGGAAAAATTATAAATCGGAGTCTGGAAAAAACAAAACGGGATAAAAACTGGAGAGGGCACGCATTGTCTAAGCCGAGAGCATGCGTGAGTTGAAACGTAGCGCTCTCAGGAAATAAGTATGTATAGATTTTTTTTTATTTCTAAAACCTTAAACACTTTCAAAATCACCCAAATAAATTTTTGGAAATTGTTGTAATAAATTTAGAATATATTAAATTGGATCTGCGTGTCCAGCCTATTACCTCTTGACTCTTTATATTTCTCTTCTCACCTATTCCCCTCAATGTAAATGAGGTTTCTTTAGAAGTGTTATGTAATTGGGTAGAAGTAAGATTTGTGCTAGCGGGAGAGAGGAAATGGAGAGATTTGTTCTAGGAATAAATTTTTTTAAATATCCATCCGCATATCATTATTAATTTATTTACCGCGCCTTATTATGCTTTTAGAATGCATGCTTAAGGGTGTATGATGAGACCTAATCAAAGATAATTAATTGGTTGCCAATTACGCGAAAAACCCTCAATAAATATTAAGCGTTTTCCTTCCATTGAATGATTCATTCTCAAGATCTAAGATTGGCACTGGTTTGTTTGCCAAAGTCAAGACCTTTGTCCATCACAGATGTGTTTGAATCATGAAGTCTTTGTTCTATATCGCATGTCTTGTCCAAGTTGTGATTTGTTGGCCAAAGTCAAGATCACTTTTTATCCATCGACATCGATTATGAAGCTTTCCAAAGTCAATGGGTCTCGCTTAACTGGAATCATTAAGCTTGTTGTGCCAAAGCCAAGGCTTAGTTGATTCAGAGGAAATAAGTTAGGGAATATATTGGATATATTGGCATATATTGGATATATGTTTCAGACTTGGATGTCCACCTACTGGATCTAGGAATTGGATGAGATCCAATTGATCTTAGAGATCTACCTAGTTAAATATCATACAGCTTGTTGGCCAAAGTCAAGGTTGTGCGTTATTTAACGGGATCCTAGCCCACTAGGAAACTAGGTTTCCCGAGTACTCAACAGAGGGTTAGAGGCTCGTCGAAAAATAGTGGGAGGCAAGTATTAAATTTGTAATTTCATTTAGATACTTGCCAATACGGGCTCATTTCAATTTTTCGTCATTAAAAAATAATATATTAGTTGGACTAATATTTAATTGTTGTTTTAATTAAACAGTTGGACTGTATTCAAACTATTTCATTTATAGTTGATTATATAATTGGATTATAGTAATCAATATATTTGAATTTTAACCAATCAAATTATAGTTGATTATATAGTTAGACTATTGTAATCATTATATTCAATTGTACCTGAAATCGTTGATTGGATAGTTAGACTATTGGAATCAAGATAACTGAAAGATTAGCGTTTAAAATATAATCATGGGTGAAAATGTCTTTAAACGGCTTTAATTTTCAAATTGGAATAGAACCTCAGGATAGTCCTGGGAACTGTATTTGATAGAGCAACCTCTCGGGCCTAAGCCCAGAGTTGTGCAAATAGTGGAGCATGAGTTTTGGAAGACTCATGGTGATGATAACTTTAGTGCTCAATCATTTATGCTTACCGCAATGACTCTTTAATTTCGTCATCAAAATTAAGGATTAGATCATTATACCATGATGTTGAAATTAAAGGATCTTCATAGATCTATTCTTAGATCTTAGAAGTACAAATTGTAAAAGAAGCTATTTCGCTCGCGTATGTCAGAGGGTACATCTGTCGAGCACTAGGTGTCGCAGATGATTGCTGACATCGATCAGCTTGGTTAGTTGGGCATTACCTACGTGGCTGAGACTACCAAAGATTTGATCTTATAGTCTCTACCCGAAAGTTGGGGCAGGTTCATTATGAACCAAGAGAAAACTCTTGGAGAGTTGAAGGCTATGCTCAAGGAGTCAGAGCCAGAGCTTCTAAAATGGGCAAAGGCAAAATCATCATAGTCTTCTGGGAAGACAAATGACATATCCCAAGATGTCTGCCTAAACTGTGGCAAACGGGGTCACTGAAGCGTGACTGCCGTATGGACAAGGCAGACATGAAGGAAGTAAAGGCGGGGCAAGGCTCCGGCTTCAAGTATGTTTGTCAAAAACATGTTCACTACTAGTTTCAATATTGGATTTTTGATACTAGATATGGTATATAAAAATATGTACTGGTGTGCGGAATCTGCTGATTAACAGAAGACTGGCTTCAGTTCAGATAAATCTGCGAGTCAAAAACGGGACGAGAGTCGCTGTTTTAACCATAGAAACCTAAGTTTAGGAACTACCCTTTGGGTGTGTACTTAAATTAGGATATTGTTATAATGTACCTAGTTTGACTAAGAACATTATCTCTACATCTAGTATAACTCGTTGCGAGTATACCTTTATATTCTAGAACACTAAGTGTTTTATTTTATAAAGATGATATTGAGATAAACACATTAGATGTGAATAACAGTATTTATATTTAGAATATAAATGAATCTCAAACAGAGGATATGCCAAACAAATAGCTCAAACTGAATTAATCAGATGAGAAATATTTGTGGCATTGTTGTCTGGGACACATTAACAAGACTCGTATATCCACACTTTCTAAGAGTGGGTACTAGGACAGATTTGATTCTAATCAAATGATGTCTACGAATCTAGTATATTGGGCAAAGTGCCTAAAACACCTTTTACTTGGTAAAAGTGTAAGTGCCACCGATCTGTTAGCACTCGTTCATAGTGACATAAGTGGGCCCATGTCTAGCTAGGCTAGAGGTGGATATGAATACTTCGTAACCTCTACAGATGTGGCATCACGTTATGGTTATGTGTATTTTAATGAAACACAAGTCATAAACTTTTAGAGTTTCAACTCGAAGTAGACAGACAGACTGACTAAAGTATTAAACCGTCATGGTTAGACCGTGGTGGAAAAAACTTAAGCAATAAGTTTCTCGAATAATTGAAAGAGTATAGTATTTTTTCATAAATGACTCCTCTCGGAACACCTCAATTTGACGGTGTGTCCGAACTGAGAAACCGAATTTTGTTGGACATGATAAGGTTGATTATGAGTCGCTCTGAGCTACCATTTTCCTTCTAGGGATACACATTAAACAGTGCAAAACTTATTTTGAATAAGGTTCCATGAAAAATATGTTAGACAAATTTCATATTAGATATGAACAAGAAAGAAATTGAATTTTCTCATTCCTGAAGATTTAGGAATGCTAGGCATATGTTTGGATGATACCAAACTAGAACCCAAATCGGATAAGTGCCTAGTTGTAGGTTATCCTAGGGAAACCAAAGTATAGTACTTATACAACTCACAAGAGAAAAATTTAATTATTGCTCTCCATTCGGTTTTCCTAAAAGGAATACCTATATGCAGTGGTAAGTGGGAGGAAAGTAAATCTCGATGAAAATCAGAGTAATATTATTCCAGGCACCGATTCCTTAACGGAACAGAAACAGTTCATCAAGGATGAAACTGCACCACAATCTTCGAATACACAAGAACCACGTAAGTCGGAGAGAGTCAGAGAACAACCTGGGAGGTATGGGTTTCTGATCTCACCTCATGTAGATGTCAATCTTATTGAGGAACACGAACTGGCTACGTATGAGGAAGTGATACAAGGTATCGACTCCATATTATGGCAAAGTGTCATGATGTCCGAAATGGATTCCATGTATACCAACCAAGTTTGGACATTGGTTGTTGTACCGGAAGGCATTGTGCCTATTGGTACTATATGAGTCTTCAAGGAAGACAAACATGGATGGCAACATACAAACGTACAAAGCTAGGCTTGTAGCGAAAAGGTATCATTATCAACATTGTGTCGATTACGATGAAACCTTTTACTCGTTGCCATGATTAAATCCATTTGGATAATGCTTGCTAATGCTGCATGTTTCATTTATGAAATATGGCAGCTGAACGTCAAAACCGTTTTCCTTAACGGAAATCTTTTGGAGGATGTTTATCAACATCCTAACAGTTTTATCGTACCAAAACATGCGAACTAGGTTTGCAAGTTAATTCAATTCATTTATGGATTGAAGCAAGCATTGCATTCTTGGAACTAATATTTTGATAAGATCATAATGGTATATGATTTAATTCAAAATAAAAATGATTCTTGTGTATATAAGGAGGTTAGTGGGAGCGCACTGACAATGATTGTCCTATATATAATGATGATATATCATTTCTTGGAAATGACATTCCCATAATACAATCGGTGAAAGCTTGGCTTTCATGAAAATTCTCCGTAGAATACTTGGAAGAGACAACCTTTATTCTAGGAATAAAGATCTACTAGGATAGATCTGAAAGTTGTTGGCACTCTCCGAGAACTCGTACATTGAAAGAAATGTACGTGACCTGGTGTCTCATATGCTTTGAGCATATGGAGTCACAATCAGGCCAATCCAAGTGACAGTCACTGGATTGATGTTAAGAACATCCTTAAGTATCTTAGAGGAACTAAGGATGCTTTGTTAAGTTATGGAGAATGAGAACTTGAAGTGACTGGATTCACTGCTGCAAGTTTCCAAACCGACAATAACGACTGTAAGTCGTAATAAGGATACTATATAGTTTGAATAACGGAACAGTGAGTTGGAAATCTTCCAAGCAAGATACTGTTGCTGAATAAACAACAAAATTGGAATATTGCTGCAGCTGAGGCAGCAAATGAAGCAATTTTTGGATATGTAAAATTCCTAATTAGATTAGGAGTAGTTCTGTTAGCAGCTAAGCTAGGCTACGGCACAGGCTAAAGAAATAATGGTATCATCAATGATCTAAATATGTACTTCAATTATTTCATCTGATTCGTCGGATCATACATCGTGGTGATGTGATGATCGAATAAATCGCATCAGATGATAACCATGCAAATCCACCGACGAAAGCTGTTTCTCAGCAGAAGTTTGAGCGACCCGTACATTGTTCAAGTGTAGGACACTTGAGTGATTGGCTATAGGCCAAGTGGGAGATTTTTGGACAATTATGACCCATAGCATCACTATTTGTACAGAACATGGTGTTGTTGTACAAATTAACTATATGACAAAGGAAATTGCACTTTTATCATTTGTAATTGGATTACCAAGATATATAAAAGATAAAAGTCCATATGATTAGTTCCAGATTAATAAGATATGAGACAGTATTAATCCACTAAGGTTTAATCATTAAAATATCCCTAGTCGTAGTATTATCGAGACTGGACATTGATAATGTGGAATAGACTAGTATTGCACTTGTGCGCGTTGTTGGAGCATAACGGTATAGTTCTCATATATTTAAGTATTGGATACTCATGCAAGTGTAATAGGAGGTTATGTTTACCGATGGTACGGGAACAGCTTCGCTCTGGATAGACCCTTCGGAATTCCATTGGTAGTATGACTATGTGTCTATGGAAGTCCGAATCAGGGTATGTGTATTTGGTCTTAACCTGAGACTTGCATCGCTAATACTTGTGACAATCAATATACTTTGGTTTTGGTCGTCCAGAGCTTTAACATGTTCTGTGTATGTCTCTTCTGGGTATATTGAGAATCGTAGTGTATTGGGTGTGATGTTAAGATGGAAGTATCACTCCAGTCATATGGAGATGATGATCACGCATGATATAGAACTAGTACTCTTATGTACTGCAGTCATCGGGATAATATGACTAGGTCATGCTTATCCGATTATAGAGACTAGTTACCAGAGATCCGATATATGCTTCTTACGGGGCAAACATAATTCCAGCCCCAGGCCTATCATGTGAAATTCGATACTGGATCGCAATACGCAATACTTCGTATACTACGCCTCACATAAATTATATATTCCTTTAAGAATATTTCTGGAGAATTGGGTAGGCATGGTGCTTTGCTAGAAGCCAACCATGTCTCGTAAATCGGTAAAAATATGGTACCAGGTACGCACGTGTTCGGATAGTCCGACAACCGGATTTACTGCCAACATATCCAGGGATCTCATGGGTCGCTTCCCGAAGATTCACCGATGACGTATGACTCAGATTTAATTAATCTGGGATTAATTATAAGAGAGAGAAAATTAATCTAGGATTAATTACGGAGAAATTTTATCTGGGATAAAATACTATTTGAAGAGAGAGAATTATTAATTTGACGTTTACATTTATATCTCTGGGATTATCCGGATACCTGTGACGGAGGGATTATACGTATGCAATGACCTCGACCTGTATGATTCAGCTAGTTTATCTGTGGTCGTCATAATTTACGGGTGGGTAAATTATGGACACGAAATTGGATTTTGTGACGGATATACCTGAATCTAGAGAGTCTCACTAATGAAATATACTCGTAGAGCACTAGGGAAACTTTTATGAATAATGGTGATTATTTATAAATCGTTTAAACGTTAAACGAAAAATACATGCGAACGGGCTTAAACGTCATTTCCTAATTAATGTGTATTTGTATTTAATATATGATATTATTAAATACACATTAATAAATTTTCAAATAAAGGTATTTGACATATATCATTAATATATGTATTTGAGATATTTAAAGTAAATATAATACATATATTTGAGATATTTGTATTTAATTAATTATTTAATTATTTAATTGTTAAATGATTAATATAATTAAAATATAAATATCTCATCAAATGATAAAGTTATGAAATGATTATAAGTGTAAATGTTTGACTTTATACTTAAAGGAAAAAGTTGTCAAAATGGTTTTGACTTCTTAAGATATTTGTTTTAAATTGTTTAAAAATTGAAATATCAATTTCCTTTTCTTTTTCTTAAATTCGGCCAACACCCTTAATTAAATATAATGGTTATATTTTTGAGTTGCAATTGTTGACTTGCTTTGTTCATTTAAATTGTTTGATGATTAAAGTAACAAGTTGATATAGTAACTTTAATGAAACAAAAATAAATATCTAGATATTATTTATACTCAAATTTTCAGCCAAGGCAAAAATATGAGGTATAAATTATTTTGTTTCATTTTAGGGTTTCATAAGTTTCTTATACACAAAAACATAACACAAAAGGAGAGCTGAGAGCAGCAACCTTGGAGGCAAAAGAAAGAAAGGCTTGGAAATCTTGTCTTTGTAAGTCTTTCTTCAAAACCTTCAACATGAAAGTTGTTTCTAACGAGCTTAGTATCATTTTGTGATGCTTTGATGTTCTTTCTTCTCTTAAAGTTTGTGTTTGTTTGTTTGAGAACTTGGATGAAAGATTCATGTATGCAAGTAGCCTTGAAATGGTTTCAAAGGCTTACTTTTGATTCTTTGAAAATCAAAGTTGTCATTCTAGAGTTGTTGAGCCACTCCTTGGTGACCTAGAATTGTTCTAGAGTTATTTCAAAGTGGTGAGACTTGTTTGGTGTGGTAGAGAATTGATTGAAACATTGGATTTGTTTAATTTGGTCTAATTTGTCCAATTTGATGAAATTGAGAAATTAGGGTTTACAACCTTTTCCAAATTTTGGCCTTTTCATTTATGTTGTGTATTTGGATGTCTATATGATACATATGAAATCTTATGTTGATTGGATTTCATCTTGATGTGTTTTGAACATGGAAAGTGAAAAATGCACAATATGCCCCCTTTAGGATGCATTCGGCCATGGGTTGAATTTTTGGGTTTTGTGTTTCTTTTGGTGTTTTGACATTTGGGATATGTTAAATTCATATTAGAAATGATTGAGAATCATCCAAAATTGATTTGAACAATTTCGGACTAAAATGAACAAAATGCCAAGTGTAAGGGCAATTCGGTAAATTCACATAAATTTGATTTATTGAATTTAATTTCATAATTTTATTATTGGGTAATTAAATAAATATGTTTATTTAATTAATCCGAGAAAAAATTTTGAAATCGGAAAATTTTGATTTTCCCGTGTTTCCGCTGCGTTACCGATATTCCCCCATAAAACTCCTTCATAGAGATCTCTCAAGAGCAAATCATCAAGTTCATAAAAAAACCACATCATTCACCGATTCGGTATACCACAAATAATAATGGTGGATCATGATACTTCGTTAAATGGCGAGAAGGTAAAAAGCTTCCTGGCCGAATACGGGATCCGGCTAGTAAATACTACTCCATATTACCCCCAGTCAAATGGCCAGGCAGAATCGTCCAATAAAATCCTTAAAGGGTTGATTCAAAAAATGGTAACGGACAATGCCAAGCAATGTGACGAATGTTTGAGTCAGGCTCTATGGGCGTATAGGACGTCACCGCGAACGAGTACCTCGGTCACGCCATTTCAATTAGTATATGGTCAAGAGGCCGTACTACCACTTGAAATTAATATTGAATCCACCAGGGTGATGTTACAAAAAGAATTGATAAAGGAGGACTACAACGAAGCAATGATCCAAAATTTGTTAGAATTGGACGATATTAAATGCGATGTCATGAATTGTTTGGAAGCACAAAAGAAAAAAATGGCCAAGGGATATAATTAAAGAGTCATGGCTAAATCGTTCAGAAAAGGCGAATTAGTGTGGAAAACTATATTGCCACTTGGTGCCAAAGATCCGACATATGGCAAATGGTCGCCTAATTGGGAAGGCCCATTCGAGGTAAAAAAACGTATTGCCAAACGGAGCATATCATTTAAAAAATTTGAATGGAAAAGTACATGTTAGAGTGATAAACAGTAAATATTTGAAAAAATATGTGCCCTCACTATGGGAGCACGAGAACATAATGTCCTTACAATAAGGACAAAGACAAATAATAAAAGAATGTATTTTCATTAATAAAGGACGAAAGCGTCCTCAAAAGCTCAACATTTGGACAATAAAACGTCCTACATTATTAGATAATTATTGGCCGACCGAAGATCGCTGAAGCTCGTCAGGCAAATCCTTCAGAAGCGAGAACTTCTTCCCCAGGTTCCGCCACTCTCTCAGCATCCCAGCATCGATTTTTCACTAGATCGGCCAAGCCCTTCTCAAAACCGACTCGGGCCAGGACAGAAGTGATTTTGGGAAGCTCAGCAGTTATCTAGCCGCTAATTTGGCAACCAACAGAAACCTAAAATCTATGATTTTCCTTTACATGTGTCAACACAAGTCGTTCCCCGGAAGCATCGTCCAGGCTGTCACCATTATTGTTGCGTGTGGCAGAGGAGAAAGTAGAGCTGATGTGATAAAACCATCAAGCTGCAGGCTTACTCTCGGCAAAGTCAGGCCCAGGGTAGAGAACCCGTCAATCGGTCAGGTAGCACATGGGAAACATTGAAAATGAGAACAGTATCATGTTTTGGAAGTATATAAAGGGGAGGGTTAAAGAAGATGCTCCGAGTAGCAGCTTGTAAACAATAGAAAAATAATGACTGTAACCTCTTTCAACTGCTCGGCCATACACCAACCCTACTCAAAACATCTTGGCTTGGTCTCCCATAACCAAACAAATCATTATTGAAGGAGGATTTGTCCCGAAAATGGCATTCCCATATTGCCCCCTGAGACGAAAATCAGCCATCAACATTTGGTGCCGTCTGTGAGGAACCGACGAAAAGCAACTTCCATAGTAAGACGATAGTGGGAGGTAGAGACCGTAGGTTGGTGAATAGTTCAATAACAGAATGGACGGAAGGGGGAAGGAACGGAAGGAGCAGAGCAGAGCCGAGAAAATAAAAGATTTGTATGGAAATTGGGCTGTCAGAAACAAAAGCTTTCCTTTAATGAGTTGTGAAATGGAATGTAAGAAGGTTAGCCAACGGACATCCACACGGGTTGAGTTGTAAAATGGAATGATATGGTGTGGATGGGTTACGTCCGTTGGCAGCGGCTAACCGAGTTCCTCTGTGGGAAGGTACTGCACCCTCGGTCTCGCAGATTACCTATACTGAAAGATCGTTCGGGTAGCTAGCTAGTCGAGGGCGAGAAGGAATGCCCATCAGGCCAATCCTCAATTAGTGCAGTGGCCTCCCCTGAACAAGAAAAAAGAGTGCCAGTCATCAATTAGGGCAGCCGAACGAGAAGAAAGAGCGCCAGTCTTCAATGAGCGCAGCTGAACGAGAAGAAAGAGCGGGGAAGTGAGGAAGAAATTATAAAGTCACCCTAGACATGTGTCGTAATGCGAGGACTTGTATGCCGACGTCTATCACCCTGATATGAAGAAATTCACCTCGATTTCATTTCCAATTCAATCAAGGTGAATTTGGAGGATAATTGTTGACAAAAGAAAGTCACCCTAGAGCGAAATCGCCCTAGAGCGAAGCAGTAAAGGACGAAGGCAAGCAGAGCGATCAGAGCAATCACCAGATGACACAGCGATTAGAACGAAAAAGAACTCAAGACGACCATAACAGCGATTAGGACGAAAATGGACTCAGGATGACCGAACACATGATGCAGTTGATCCCACGATTACAGCAGTTACGCAGTTCCCTCCACGATCAGGCAGTTAAGACGCACAACTCAACGTTTGAAGGCATGACCCAGCAGTTGTAAGGAAGTTATGATCCGAAACCGCCCGAGCAGTTTACAAGTTTCACTATAAAAGGCTCACTCATGCAAAGATTAAGGCCCCGATCAAATGAAGACTCAAACGAGCATATTTTTATTTTTCATTTCTTAGTTTCATAATCCTTAGGACTGTAACTTGTGTGCTTGCGCCCCTTGGAGGCTTATTCACTTAATCAAACACCTCTTGCTGGGACTTTGTCTCAGGAGGTTTAAACCTTACACGTTATTCTTTCTTCAGGCAGAAAATTGCGCAAATAATTATTAAGGAAAAAAAAAAAAGAATATTTATAATTGTTTTAATTTGAATTATATTAAATTTTGAAAAAATCACGTATAATGCTCAATTGGAAGCATTAGAGGTTTTAAGCTGGATTAATAGACTTTTGCAGTATAATTATTGGTTGTTATGAATGACATGAAATTTTAGACCGGGTCTAGATCCGTAAATATTCTCATTATTCGAAACAAGAAATTTTCAGATTTAGACAAATAAAATATCGATCCAAATATTAAATTATTGGATATGTATGGTTTTAGATCCATATCCAGGTCTAAATTAATCCAGATTTTAAATACCGAATCTGGATAATTTGAAAACAATTATAGAGTTAATTCTGATCCAAATATTTGAAGATAAAAATAAATATAAAGCAAAAAGTATGGTAAAAGCTGGATCCAGACAAAAAAAAATAATGTCTATATTATCATAATTTTGAAATATAATCGGGTTCATCACATTCAGATCACGAAAAAAATTCGTGATTCAAAAATAATCCAAATCCATATGTATCATGTACGAATATATACTTGATGTATATACTTTATATTTTAGACTAAATAGAAACTCGTATGTAAATTATGTTCTCTTGGATGGAAATAAGATGTGAGAGGAAAATAATCTAAATTATTTTTCCTTTTTTATTATTTGATAACATAAATAGGGAAGGAACACGAAATTTGAATTCCTCGAGTCCAAATTTCTTTCCTAATAAAAATATAAACTTATAATATTTCCGTATGGAATGATAAAGATGATTATGTTTCATTAGATATACCACTATTTATTCATCACACTTTTTTTATAATTATAATACCAAAAAAATTGTGACACTAAAAAAGAGCTTCAACCAATTATAGATCTTTCTTTTGCAATTAAAATTTCATATTGCAAACAGCTTCTATCAATTACTGATCTTACTTTTGTAATTAAAATTTCATATTGCAAACAGCTTCAATCAATTATTGATCTTACTTTTGCAATTAAAATTTCATATTGCACTTCACACTTTCTCAACGTTATGGTCTTCACGCGTTTTTCCAAGATATGAATTATGATGATTAAGAAACTGGAAGAGCAAGGAAAATTCAATATCAAAATCTACTTCTCTTTTGTCACATTGAGACACACCAGCCCCCAACTCACAGTCTAGCTCAAGCCTCACCAAAAAATACAGACATCAGTGTTCTAGTATTTTTGAGTTCTAGTTCTAAAAATTTAATTTTATCAGCCAGACACTTATTCCGTTCCTCGAGGTCTTCAATAACACTAAGGCTCTTATCAAGTTTGTCTTGAACTTCATTCTTTTCTAATTCCATTTATTTCACCATTTTATTAACCTCAATATTTGTCTTATTGATAGCTAGGTTCTCATTAAATAATTCAGTAAATGCTACCTGAAGACTATCCTCATCGACAGAGTCATCGTGAGAGAATTCTGATCTAGCATCCACATCACTAACATTAGCCTCTCTCTCACCCGTCCTACTAGCAGTAAAGGCAATGAGATTACTTTTCTCCTTAGGAGACTCATCACAAGTATAGCCACCTTCTGAATAACTAAGAGAGACTACCATAACTTCTTGCCTTTAGACTTTAAGTATGTGAGACATTCTGACTTAATATGCCAATACCATTCACATTCATGGTATTGGATAGCGCGTGATTTGATATCCTTATCCTCTATAGACTCCTTCTTACTACACCTATTCTCTATAGGTTTGTCCTCTCTATTCCTATCACTGCTACGACCACTCTTCTTCATCTTAAGAAATTTCTTAAATATTTTAGTAAACATGGATAAATTAGTATATGTGACAGTATTATCATTATCATCACCCAACAGATCATGTACAACTTCCTTTGCGATCTTCATCGCTATGGTTTTGAGCTTCATATATCCAGGAAATGTTTTCTCATACACCTGCAGTTTTCCTACAAGATCTTATAGATTAAGGTGATCTAAGTCATTACTTTACTCGATGGCTGTGATTTTAGGCAAAAATTGGTTAGGCATGGATCTAAGGATTTTCCTAACTGTCCTATTAGCAGGAATAGTCTCGCCTAGGTTAAAACTATAGTTAAATATATTGTTAATCTCAACATGGATCTCATCAATGGTATCATCATCTTTCATCATGGAAATCTCAAACCTAGTGGCAAACTCTTGGAGTCTATTATTCTTAATAGACAATATGTCCTCATGCATAGTCTGAAGGATGTCCCAAGCATCTTTGACTATCTCACACATAGAAATTCTCCTAAATTCAGCAAAGCTAACAGTAGCATGAATGATATTAATGGCCTTGTTGTTCTTATTACTAGCGTCAAACTCTTCCTTAGTCCATGTCAGTTTATCTTTAATAGAAGAGACCCCATCAACGATAACACGAGAGGTTTCCACCCATACTCTACTGAGATCCAGACTCTCTCATCTAAGGACTTAATGATCGCTCTCATGCGAACCTTCCAATATAAGTATTCGGTCCCATCTCAGAATGAGGGACGGTTTAAGAGTTGACTTCTCTCCATAGCTATATGGGTCAAGGATTGCGGTCAGGCTTTGATACCAATTGAAAATTCATATTTCGTCCTAGGTTATGACTCTATGCGGAATAAACCACAATATATATATATATATATATATATATGTATGTATACACACACAATCACTTGATGTATGTACTTTAAATTACTTTTCCTTTTTATTGATCTTACTTTTTCAATTAAAATTATATATTGCAAACAGCTTCAATCAATTATTGATCTTAATTTTGCAATTAAAATTTCATATTGCACTTCACACTTTCTCAACGGTATTCACGCGTTTTTCCAAGCTGTGAATTATGATGATTAAGAAACTGGAAGAGCAAGGAAAATTCAATATCAATAGACTACTCTAATTACTTTAGGAACTAACAAAAAAGACTGCTGCAATTGCCTATATTTTATTATCAGTCTACCTAAATATTATAAAATATATCAAATTTAAATATATCAAATATTAGATATATATATATATATATATATAGTATGAAATAAGTAGATTTTTTTAAACTTTCAATATCTTTTTTAATTTTTAAATGGAATGGGAATAAAATTTTAAAATTTATGTATGAATTTCTCATAATAATAATTTGAAGTAAGTAGGAAAAAAAAAAAGTGACAGAGAGAACCTTTTTGAAATTAAGTGTAGGCTTCCCAACCAGATTCCGCCTCATTTGCAGGAAGCCTTGGCTCGGTAATGTTGCAACCGGCTCGGCTCTCAATGCGATTAAAAGTTAAATCGAGTTAAGACCGGTTTTATTTCTTCGAGCGATTGCGCAATCAAACACAATTCTTATTTCTTCTCTTCTCTTCTCTCTTTCAGAATCTTTCGTGGCGTATTTATCCTGCCAGGAGGAATGGCCAACAAAAAAAACAAAGGCTCGACTCGTTAACGGCTTCGGCTCCAGCAAGCTGACTTACGCACGAGACATAGTCTTCCCCAAAGAGGCAAGAGAATGAAAAAGAGATGAGGTGAGGAGGTCGTCAGCCTAAGGGAGGCATTCGGTACACCCACCAACATGTTTTCCAATACCCCGGTTGTCTTTATCTTTCTCCACAAAGGCACGCCCCTTGATCCTCACAAGTGAGTCGGTTAATGCCTAGCCTTTGACCGCTTTTTGATGGATGTATTGGCTTTCACAGTTGAAAATGGTAGCCGGATTTACTTTTCCAGTCTCCAGTAACCCAAATAAATAGTCTATCGTAGCTCTCGGGCAAGAAAGAAAGAAAAGAGAGAAAAAATAAACAACCATAAAGTCGTTAATGCTCCTCAATACTTCACCGGTCATTTCAAGTGCCGTGGATGGCTTACAAATAGAAGGAAATGCATCAAAAAAAGAGTTGGTCAAATGAGTCCAAAAATGAGCGGAATGGAGTCCCCTAGGGGCGTGACTCGGTGGTATAGAGTTCATGATCTCACTTTGAGATCCTAAGTTCGAATCTAGGAAATGCATTTCTTGTAAGAGTCTGGTACAGCCGGGGGTTTTACATGCTCTGTTTAAGCCCATAATATGGTTTGGCGGCAGGGTTTTCAACGATTCCAACAAAAACAATGAGCGGAATGAGGTAGAAACCTCATTGATCGACTTTTGCAAAGATGAATGGGCGGCCGATAGGAATTAGGATTTCTTCCATGGGCAGCATTTCGCCGCCATGAAAGCAGAATCCATATACTGAAGTCGGCGATGAAGTGACGATAGTAGACCAAACGGGCCGGCTTAGAAGCAAGATACTTATCGCTGAGAATTCTTTGCAGGTGAGAGATGTCAAAGGGCAAGTGCAACCTTGTAATGGAGTAGAGAACGTTACAAATCAAACAAAGAGCTGTATTTATTTAACAACATCCAACTAGATGCAGTTCCACCACCTTTGTGTAGCTCTCAAATCAAATCAAGTAAGTCTTCCCTCCGCTGGAAAGAACGGAGTCTAATTATCATTCCCTTCCTGCATCACTAGAAAGATAAAGCAATCGAAGAGTGAAGTTATGAGCTAACATGAGTCGAAGTTAGGCATATTGTCAACTCTTCGGCTGAAAGTGAACTACCAAAGTGGTACGTGAGAATGTTGGCCCTACAAGCCTCTGGGGATCTCGCCTCCGGGGTTCTCTTTGAAAGTTGGAATATCTGAACTAAGTGTTGGACAATTATGACCCATAGCATCACTATTTGTACATAACATGGTGTTGTTGTACAAATTAACTATGTGACAAAGGAAATTTCTCTTTTATCATTTGTAATTAGATTACCAAGATAAATAAATGATAAAAGGTCCTTACGATTAGTTCCGGATTGAGATGATATGAGACAGTATCAATCCACTAAGGTTTAATCATTAAAATATCTCTAGTCGTAGTATTATCGAGATTGGACATCGATAATGCGGAATAGACTAGTATTACACTTGTGCGCGTTGTGGGAGCATAACGACATAGTTCTCATATATTTGGGTATAGGATACTCATGCAAGTGTAATAGAAGGTTGTGTTTACCGATGGTACGGAAACAGCTTCGCTCTGGATAGACCCCTCGGAATTCCATTGGTAGTATGACTATGTGTCTATGGAAGTCCGAATCAGGGTAGGTGTATTTGGTCTTAACCTGAGACTTGCACCGCTAATACTTGCGACAATCAATATACTTTGGTTTTGGTCATCCAGGGCTTTAACCGGTTCTGTGTACGCCTCTTCTGGGTATATTGAGAATCGTGGTGTATTGGGTGTGATGTCAAGAAGGAAGTATCACTCCAGTCATATGGAGATGATGGTCACGTCGGATACGGAACTGGTGCTCTTATGTACTGCAGTCATCGGGATAATATGACAAGGTCATGATTATCCGATTATAGAGACTAGTTACCAGAGATCCGACATATGCTTCGTACGGGGCAGACACAATTCCAGCCCCAGACCTTGCATGTGACATCCGATACTGGATCGCAATACGCAATACTATGTATACTACGCCTGATACAGATTACATATTCCTTTAAGAATATTTCTGGAGAATTGGGTAGGTACGGTGCTTTGCTAGAAGCCAACCATGTCTTGTAAATCGGTAAAAACGTAGTACTAGGTACGTACGTGTTCGGATAGTCCGACGACCGGATTTACTGCCAACATATCTGGGGATCTCATAGGTCACTTGCCGAAGATTCACCGATGACGTATGACTCGCATATTATTAATCTGTGATTAATTATAAGAGAGAGAGAAAATTAATCTAGGATTAATTACAGATATATTTTATCTGGGATAAAATATTAATTAAAGAGAAGAACGATTAATTGGAATTAATCGATAAATTAACATATTTGATATATTAAACGAAATTAGATTTCGACGCAGAATTAAAATTAGATTTTAATTCTGGCGAACGAGTTAATTTAGAATTAATTCGTTAGCGATGTGAATAGTTATTTTGCTAAGCATAATTATTTAATTAAATTTGATTTAATTACGTCGCAACGGAAAATTCGTTAATTCAGAATTAGCGAACCTGAGCCCGGGAGTGTTTGCGGGCCCACTCGAATATCGAATTCAAGTTCGGACACAAGTCACATCAAGCGTCACATCATTAGTCATTCAAGTGATGGATGTCTTGTCACTTTGAGTGATGTGATGTCTAGTCACTTTTGAGTGATGTGAGTTGTTGAGGGCATTAATTGCCATTTTTGCTCCAAAATTTGTTTGACTTTTTGAAAGGTATATACCAAATTTTGGAAATCAATTTTTTGGGAATTGTTTTAGAAACACAAACCAACTCATCACACTTCTCTCCTCTCCCTCCACTTTCGGCCAATGGCCAATCTTCTCTCCCAAAATTTCTTCAATGCCGTGAGCAAGAAGAAGGCCAATGGGAAATTTTGTGGCAAAATTTCCTAGTGCTAGCACACATTTGGAGTCTTACAAAGGTGATAGGGAAACAAACCCTTGAGCATGGAATCTCATCTTAAAGCTTGGAGCTTGAAGAAAACAAATGGAGCATAAGAGGACCATTGCTGTGAGCTTCAATGGTGGAGCAGAAATTTTGTTGTTCCTCGCATCGCAAAAGCCGATCAAAGTGAGTATTCCGTAACTTTACTTTATCGTATTCACACTTTTAAATGCTTAAATTGATCTTGGTTTGACCTAGAAAACCCAACAATGGTATCAAAGCCTTGTTTAAACATGAAATTGATTTAGGGTTAAAATTGGGTAAAATTGATTTGAGCATGTTTGGATGAAATTGATTGTTTGAATATGCTTGAATGATGATAACATAGTGTTATACATGGTCAATTTGATGAAAATTGAATTGGATGAATTTTCCCCAAAATATTTGGCTTGGCCGAATGTGTAGGATGCCCTAAATGTCATGGTAATTTTGATTTTTGATCATTGGATGAGTTGAAATCACTTGGGATATGTTGATTAGGATTCAATTGGATTGAAATCGGAATTGGACAAAAAAAATCCCAATTGTCGTGAATGATGAAGCATGGAAAATGAATTGATTTTTTGATTCAATAATGTTGGACATGTGTTGATGATGATTAGCATGATTAATTAAGAAAATTGGTATTTTGGAAGTGTTAATTTGAGTAATTAATTATGGCCTATACACTTTGATTAATTAAATTGTGATAGTGGAATGTTGTGATTTAATTAATTGGGCTTATTTTGGAAATGGGCTGTGTAAGTTGTATTTGGGCTTAATAGGCTTGGTTGGGCCAAGTTTGGTTTAGGCTAATTGGTTGGATCCAATTGGGCCCAAAACCATATCCATAAAGTCCAAATATAATTAAATGGGCCTTTAATATTTTAATTGGGCCTAATGGGCCTAAATTGATTTTTGGCAAGTAAGGGTGATTCTTTAATTGGGCTTTGGTATTTGGGTTGACCCATATTGACCAAAGTCCATGCCTTAGAAATTAATTAAAAACCCATTGGACTTTAATTAAAATGACATTGGATGTTAATTGGGCTTTGAGACCCATAAAGATTAGATTCATAATCTAAGTCGAAAAGGCACATTAATAAAGTGTAATTATTTAATTCGGAATTAAATATAGAATTAGTATTTATACAAATTAAATTGGATTTAATGTTGTAGTTTAATATAATTCGAGAATTCTTACTTTGTACTTATTCTTAAAACGAGTTGGACTCGCTCAAATCAAATCGTTGTTTGAACATTGAATGGTCATTAATTTCAGATTAATTAATTGGATTAGATTGATTGATAACATGCTTTGTGTGAATACCTGGATGTGATGTATGAATAATGTTTATCGGATGGATATTAGATGGGTGAGGGCAATTTTGGAAATTATTGTAATAAATTTAGAATTTATTAAATTGGACCTGCGTGTCCAGCCTATTACCTCTTGATTCTTTATATTTCTCTTCTCACCTATTCCCCTCAATGTAAATGAGGTTTCTTTAGAATTGTTATGTAATTGGGTAGAAGTAAGATTTGTGCTAGCGGGAGGGAGAGAGAAAATGGAGAGATTTGTTCTAGGAACAAGTTGTTTTAAATATCCATCCGCATATCATTATTAAATTTATTTACGCGCCTTATTATGTTTTTAGAATGCATGTTTAAGGGTGTATGATGAGACCTAATCAAAGATAATTAATTGGTTGCCAATTACGCGAAAAAACCTTAAACATATTAAACGTTTTTCCTTCCATTAAATGATTCATTCTCAAGATCCAAGATTGGCACTAGTTTGTTGGCCAAAGTCAAGGCCTTGTCCATCACGGATGTGTTTGAATCATGAAGCCTTTGTTCCATATCGCATGTCTTGTCCAAGTTGTGATTTTTGGCCAAATTCAAGATCACTTCTTGTCCATCGACATCGATTACAAAGCTTTCCAAAGTCAATGGGTTTCGCTTAACTGGAATCATTAAGTTGTTGTGCCAAAGCCAAGGCTTAATTGATTCAGAGGAAAAAGGTTAGGAAATATATTGGATATATTGGCATATATTGGATATATTTTCGGACTTGGATATCCACCTACTGGATCTAGGAATTGGATGAGATCCAATTGATCTTAGAGATCTACCTAGTTAAATATCATACAGCTTGTTGGCCAAAGTCAAGGTTGTGTGTTATTTAACGGGATCCATAGCCCACTAGGAAACAAGGTTTCCCGAGTACTCAACAGAGGGTTAGAGGCTCGCCGAAAAATAGTGGGAGGCAAGTATTAAATTTCAAATTCGTTTAGATACTTGCCAATACGAGCTCATTTCAATTTTTCGTCAATACTTAAATAAATATTAGTTAGACTAATATCGTTGTTTTAACTAAAACAGTTGGACTGTATTCAAACTACTTCAATTTATTGTTGATTATATAATTGGATTATAGTAATCAATATATTTGAATTTAACCAATTAAATTATAGTTGATTATATAGTTAGACTATATTAATCAATATATTAAAATAGTACCTGAAATCGTTGATTGGATAGTTGGACTATAGCAATCAAGAATAACTAAAAGATTAGCGTTTAAAACATAAACCTGGGTAAGAATATCTTTAAACGACTTACTTTTTCAAATTGGGAATAAAACATCAGGATAGTCCTAGGAACTAAGAAGTTATTCTATTTGATAGAACAACCTCTTGGGCCTACCCCCGGAGTTGAGCAAATAGTAGAACATGATCTTTGGAAGATCCATGTGATGATAACTTTAGTGCTCAATCCTTATAGCTAGATGCAATGACACTTTAATTCGTCGTCAAAGTTAAAGATTAGATCCTTGTACCATGAAGATGAAATTAAAGATCTTCATAGATCTATTTTGGATCTTAGAAGTACAAATTGCATAAGAAGCTCTTTAGATCGTGTACGTCAGAGGGTACATCTGTTGAGCACTAGGTGTCACAGATGATTGCTGACATCGATCAGCTAGGTTAGCTAGGCATTACCTACGTGGCCGAGACTACCAAAGATTTGATCTTATAGTCTCTACCCGAAAGTTGGGGCAGGTTCATTTTGAACCTAGAGTAAATTTTGGAGAATTGATGGCTATGTTCTAGGAAGCAAAGCCAGAGCTTCAAAAAGGGGCAAAGGCAAAATCATCACAGTCTTCTGGGAAGACAAATGACATATTCCAAGATGTCTGCCTAAACTGTGGCAAACGGGGTCACTGGATGCGTGATTGCCGTATGGACAAGGCAGACATGAAGGAATTGAAGGCGGGGCAAGGCTCCGACTTCAAGTATGTTTGTCATAAACATGTTCACTATTAGTTTCAAAATTGGATTTTGATACTAAGTATCGTACATAAATATGTACTGATGTGCGGGATCTGCTGATAAGCAGGATACTGACTTCAGTTGAGATAGATATGCGAATTGGAAACGGGACGAGAGTCGCTGTTTTAACATTAGAATCCTAAGTTTAGGAACTACCCTTATGGTGTGTACTTAAATTAGGAGACTGTTAAAATGTAACTAGTTTGACTAGAAACATTATCTCTATATCAGAGTATAACTCGTTGCGGGTATACCTTTATATTCTAGAACACTAAAGTGTTTCATTTTATAAAGATGATATTGAGATAAGCACATTAGATGTGAATAACAGTATTATATTTTGAATATAAATGAATCTCAAACATATAACATGACAAACAAATAGCTCAAACTGATTTAATCAGTTGAGACTTATTTGTGGCATTGTTGTCGGGACACATTAAACAAGACTCGTATATCCACACTTTTGAAGAGTGGATACTAGGACGGATTTGATCCTATTCAAATGATGTCTACGAATCTAGTTTATTAGGCAAAGTGCCTAAAACACCTTTTACTTGGTAAAAGTATAAATGCCATCGATCTGTTAGCCCTCGTTCATAGTGATGTAAGTGGGCCCATATCTAGCTAGGCTAGAGGTGGATATGAACACTTTGTAACCTTTACGGATGTGGCATCGCGTTATGGTTATGTGTTTCTTTAGCAACACGAATCGGAAACTTTTGATAAAATCAAAGAGTTTCGACACGAAGTAGAAAGACATATCGGCTAAAGTATTAAACCGTCACGGTTAGACCATGGTGGAAAATACTTAAGCAATAAGTTTCTCGAATATATGAAAGAGTATAATATTCTTTCATGATGGACTCTTCACGGAACACCTCAATTTGATGGTGTGTCCGAAGTGAGAAACCAAATTTTATTGGACATGATAAGGTTAATTATGAGTCGCTCTGAGCTACCATTTTCCTTCTAGGGATACACATTTAATAGTACAACACTTATTTTGAATAAGGTTCCATAAAAATCTATTTGTCAGACTTCATATTAGATATGAACAAAAAAGAAACTGGGTTTTCTCATTCCTGGTGATTTGGGAATGCTGGGCATATGTTTGGATGATACCAAACTAGAACCCAAATTGGATAAGTGCCTAATTTGTAGGTTATCCTAGGGTAACCAAAGTATAGTACTTATACAACTCAGTAGAGAACAATGTAATTGTTGCTCGCCATGCGGTTTTCCTAAGAGGAATACCTATATGCAGTGGTAAGTGGGAGGAAAGTAAGACTCGATGAAAATCAGAGTAATACTGTTCAAGGCACCGAGTCCTAACGGAACACAAACAGTTCATCAAGGATGAAACTGTACCACAATCTTCGAATACACAAGAAACGCGTAAGTTGGAGAGAGTCAAAAAACAAAAACCTGGGAGGTATGGGTTTCTGATCTCACCTCATAAAGATGTTAATCTTATTGAGGAATATGAACCGACTTCGTATGAGGAAGTGATACAAGGTATCGACTCCTTTCATGGCAAAGTGCCATGACGTCCGAAATGGATTCCATGTATACCAACCAAGTTTGGACACTGGTTGATGTACCGTAAGGCATTGTGCCTATGGTACAATATAAGTCTTCAAGAAAGACATACATGGATGGCAACATACAAACGTACTAATCTAGGCTTGTAGCGAAAAGGTATCGTTATCAACATTGTGTCGATTACGATGAAACCTTTTACTCGTTGCCATGGTTAAATCCATTCGGATAATGCTTGCTAATGCTGCATGTTTCATTTATGAAATATGGCAGCTGAATGTCAAAATCGCTTTCCTTAAACTGAAACCTTTTGGAGGATGTTTACAACATCCTGACGATTTTGTCATACCAAAACAAGCAAACAAGGTTTGCAGGTTATTCGATCCATTTATGGATTGAAGCAAGCATTGAGTTCTTGGAACTATCGTTTTGATGTAATCATAATGGTATATGATTTAATTCAAAACGAAAATGATTCTTGTGTATATAAAGAGGTTAGTGTTAGAGCGCACTGACAATGATTGTCCTAAATAATGATAATATATCATTTCTTGGAAATGATATTCTCATAATACAATCGGTGAAAGCTTGGCTTTCATGAAAAATTCTCCGTAGACTACTTGGGAGAAACAACCTTTATTCTAGGAATAAGGATCTACTGGGATAGATCTAAAAGTTGTTGGCACTCTCTGAGTACTCGTACATTGAAATAAATGTACACGACCTGATGTCTCATATGCTCTGAGCACATGGAGTCACAATCAGGCCAATCCAAGTGATAGTCACTGGATTGATGTTAAGAACATCCTTAAGTATCTTAGATGAACTAAGAATGTTTTCTTAGACTATGGAGAAGGAGAACTTGAAGTGATTGGGTTCACTGTTGCAAGTTTCCTAACCGACATAAACGACTATAAGTCGTAATAGAGGTACTATATAGTTTGAATAACGGAACAGTGAACTGGAAATCTTCCAAGCAAGATACTGTTATCGAATAAACAACAAAAACGGAATATTGCTGCAGCTGAGGCAGCAATAGAAGCCATTTGGATCTTAATAATCCTAATTAGATTAGGAGTAGTTCTGTTAGCAGCTGAGCTAGGCTACAACACAGGCTAAAAAATTAATGGTATCATCAACGATCCAAGTATATACTTCAACTATTCATCTGATTCGTTCGGATCATACATCGTGGCGATGTGTGATGATCGAATAAATCGCATCAGGTGATAACTTTGCAAATTCGCTGACGAAAGCCTTTCCTCAGCAGAAGTTTGAGCGAACCGTACATAGTTCAGGTGTAGGACACCTGATTGATTGGCTATAGGCCAAGTGGGAGATTGTTGGACAATTATGACCCATAGCATCACTATTTGTACAGAACATGGTGGTGTTGTACAAATTAACTATGTGACAAAGAAAATTGCTCTTTTATCATTTGTAATTAGATTACCAAGATAGATAAATGATAAAAGGTCCTTATGATTAGTTCTAGATTGAGATGATATGAGACAATATCAATCCACTAAGGTTTAATCATTAAAATATCCCTAGTCGTAGTATTATCGAGATTTAACATCGATAATGCGGAATAGACTAGTATTACACGTGTGCGCGTTGTGGGAACATAACGACATAGTTCTCATATATTTGGGTATAGGATACTCATGCAAGTGTAATAGGAGGTTGTGTTTACCGATGGTACGGAAACAGCTTCGCTCTGGATAGACCCCTCGGAATTCCATTAGTAGTATCACTATGTGTCTATGGAAGTCTGAATCAGGGTAGGTGTATTTGGTCTTAACCTGAGACTTGCACCGCTAATACTTACGACAATCAATATACTTTGGTTTTGGTCATCCAGGGCTTTAACCAGTTCTGTGTACGTCTCTTCTGGGTATATTGAGAATCGTGGTGTATTTGGTGTGATGTCAAGACGGAAGTATCACTCCAGTCATATGGAGATGATGGTCACGTAGGATACGGAACTGGTGCTCTTATGTACTGCAGTCATCGGGATAATATGACAAGGTCATGATTATCCGATTATAGAGACTAGTTACCAGAGATCCGACATATGCTTCGTACGAGGCATACACAATTCAAGCCCTAAGCCTTGCATGTGACATCTGATACTGGATCGCAATACGCAATACTATGTATATTACGCCTGATACATATTACATATTCCTTTAAGAATATTTCTGGAGAATTGGGTAGGCACGGTGCTTTGCTAGAAGCCAACCATATCTTGTAAATCGGTAAAAACGTAGTACTAGGTACGTACGTGTTCGAATAGTCCGCGACGACCAGATTTACTGCCAACATATCTGGGGATCTCATGGGTCACTTCCCGAAGATTCACCGATGACGTATGACTCGCACATTATTAATCTGGATTAATTATAAGAGAGAGAGAAAATTAATCTAGGATTAATTACGGAGATATTTTATCTGGGATAAAATATTAATTAAAGAGAGAGAACGATTAATTTGGAATTAATCGATAAATTAATATATTCGATATATTAAACGAAATTAGATTTCGACGCGAAATTAAAATTAGATTTCAATTCGGGCGAACGAGTTAATTTAGAATTAATTCGTTAGCGACGTGAATAGTAATTTTGCTAGGCATATATTTAATTAAATTTGATTTAATTACGTCGCAACGGAAAATTCGTTAATTCAGAATTAGCGCGACCCGAGGCCCGGGAGTGTTTACGGGCCCACTCGCATATCGAATTCAAGTGCGGCCCACAAGTCACATCAAGCGTCACATCATTAGTCATTCAAGTGATGGATGTCTTGTCACTTTTGAGTGATGTGATGTCTAGTCACTTTTGAGTGATGTGAGTTGTTGAGGGCATTAATTGCCAATTTGGCTCCAAAATTTGTTTGACTTTTTGAAAGGTATATACCAAATTTTGGAAATTTAATTTTTTATCAATTGTTTTAGAAACACAAACCAACTCATCACACTTCTTCTTCCCTCTCCCTCCACTTTTGGCCAAGGGCCAATCTTATCTCCCAAAATTTCTTCAATGCCGTGAGCAAGAAGAAGGCCAAGGGGAAATTTTGTGGCAAAATTTCCTAGTGCTAGCACACATTTGGAGTCTTACAAAGGTGATAGGGAAACAAACCCTTGAGCATGGAATCTCATCTTAAAGGTTGGAGCTTGAAGAAAACAAATGGAGCACAAAGAGGACCATTGCCGTGAGCTTCAATGGTGGGCAGAAATTTTTTTTGTTCCTCGCATTGCAAAAGCCGATTAAAGTGAGTATTCCGCAACTTTACTTTGTCGTATTCACACTTTTAAATGCTTAAATTGATCTTGGTTGACCTAGAAAACCCAACACTAAGGAACCAAATGAGGGTCAAAAGGTGGTGTTGAACTAATTCCTAAAAAGAAAAATCAAGCTTAAAAGTCGAAGGGCTTGGTTTCTCAACACAACAGCCTATGTCAGTAGCGTTCGCTGATCTTTTTGAATTGGTTAGAAACCAAATAATGTAAGCAGATCAGCCCTTGCATATACCGGCTACTCCTGCTTGAAAATTTGTTTAAGCTATATGCTAAAAGCACTGAATTTCTCCGATCTCTAATCCTGCGGTTTAAAAGTAAGGACCAATGACATATATTATCCTTTTTTCATGACTTTAACTGCCCTTGCATCATCCCGATCCAAGCATGCTGCAATAAGAGACTGATATCTATTACCACAAACCTTCGCTTCCAAATCATTGGAGGATTCCCTTTTTAAGGTACGATAATCCAGGATGCGCATTTTATATGCAACAATGTTGTAGTTGAGCTTCCCTAGAGCCCTCTCTAAACTAATTTTTTTTTTTCAGAAGTACCTTTGACCGACATGATCACACATGTATAATGCAAGCCCACGTATCGTTCAAGTAATATAAAATATATCGATCCCACTAGGACTTAATACATGAGCTATTAATTTATGAAGTCAAATGTTTATGAGTGTCTAATAGATTGGTTGTTTGATTAGATGGTGACTTTAAACTAAAACAAGTAAATAAAATAGTTTTCTGCGCACTATTTTTCGATCATGCCATTTTTGATCTTTTCTTTGTATAATCTGGCATTCTCATAAGCCTGTAGGCGAAACTCCTCTAATTCGTTGAGTTGGTGGAATCGTTTCTCTCCTGCTGCTTGAGGATCAAGATTTAAGTTCTTCAGTTGCCTGTACGTTTTATGTTCAAGCTCAACTGGCAGATGACATGCTTTCCCAAGCACCATTCGATATGGAGACATACCAATGGGTGTCTTGTAAGTTGTCCGGTAGGCCCATAATATGTCATCTAGTTTTGTAGACCAGTCATTCCTTGTTGATCCAATGGTTCTCTCCAATATTCTTTTGATCTCTATGTTTGAAACTTCAACCTGTCCATTTGATGGTGGATGGTAGGCAGTGGCAACTTTATGAGTAAATCCGTATTTGTTTAGGAGTGCATCGAAATATTTGTTGCAGAAATATGTGCCACCATCACTGATAATTGCCCGAGATGTTCTGAAGCAAGTGAAAATATTCTTTTTAAGGAATTTTATCACCACTTTTGAATCATTTGATGGCAGTGCTATTGCTTCAACCCATTTAGAGACATAATCTACTGCAACTAGTATGTACAGATTTCCTAATGATGGAACAAAGAGTCCCATAAAATCAATCCCCCATATATCAAATATCTCCACTTCCAGAATGTTTTGCAGAGGTCCTTCATTTCTCCTTGAAATATTTCCCGTTCTCTGGCACCTGTCACATTGAAGAACAAATAAATAAGCATCTTTAAAAAAAGTGGGCCAGAATAAACCTGATTGTAGGACTTTGGCTGCAGTTTTATTCCCGCTAAAGTATCCGCCGTATGGTGATGAATAACAATGCTGCAAGACACTAGTGACCTCCTCATGTGGAACACAACGTCTTAGTAATTGATCAGCACAACGTTTGAACATGTACGGCTCATCCCAGACATAGTGATTGACTTCTTTGAAGAACTTCTTTCGTTGCTGATGTCAACGGCCATTTTCCCGATACTATGTAGTTTACATAGTCAGCATACCAAGGGACATCCTGTTGTTTAATGGCAAACAATGGTTCATCTGGAAAAGTTTCTTTGATTATCAGTTTATTGCCAACTGTTTCTCCATTCTCGAGCCTCGATAAGTGATCTGCCACTTGGTTTTCTATTCCTTTCCTGTCTCAGATCTCCACGTCAAATTCTTACAGTAAAAGCACCCAACGGATCAATCTGGGTTTGGCATCTTTCTTCGCGATCAGGTATTCAATTGCTGAATGATCTGTGTAGACCACTACTTTAGGACCCAACAGATAGAAGCAGAATTTATCAAAAGCAAACACAAGTGCGAGCAACTCCTTTTCAGTGGTTGTGTAGTTGAGTTGAGCTTTATTCAGAGTTCTGCTAGAGTAGTAAATTGTATGGAAAACTTTTACTTTGCGTTGTCCCAAAACTGCACCTACAGTAAAATCACTAGTATCGCACATCACCTTAAATGGAAGAGTCCAGTCCAGTGCTACTATGATGAGAGCAGAGATCAACTTCTATTTCAAGATCTAAAAACCTTCGTGGCATTCTTCGGTTAAGTTGAAAGCCATATCATTCTCCAGAAGATTGCACAGAGGTTTAGCAATCTTTGAGAAGTCTTTGATAAATCTCATGTAAAAACCTGAATGTCCGAGAAAACTATGAATCTCTTTGACAGATATTGGTGGAGGTAGTTTTTCAATTGTCTCGATTTTTGCTTTATCTATCTTGATTCTCT
Organism: Zanthoxylum bungeanum; assembly: GCA_019454045.1. Classification (NCBI taxonomy): domain Eukaryota; kingdom Viridiplantae; phylum Streptophyta; class Magnoliopsida; order Sapindales; family Rutaceae; genus Zanthoxylum; species Zanthoxylum bungeanum. The sequence continues at coordinate 1,020 of SKCR01039281.1, read as the reverse complement.
TTTGTGAAATTCGATGTCCCAGGACAATACATTCATGCACCATGAAGTGACATTTCTCCCAGTTGAATATCGGGTTGATATCTTCATACCTTTGTAACACTTTTTTCTAGATTTTATAAGCAGTGGTCGAATGAGTCTCCAAACATAGAAAAATTATCCATGAAAACCTTCATACTTTGTTCCAGCATGTCTGAGAAGATGGCCATCATGCAACATTGAAATGTGGCAGGAGCATTACATAGTCCAAATGGCATTCTGTGGAAAGAAAAAGTTCCATACGGACATGTAAAAATGGTTTTCTCCTGATCTTCTAAGGCGATGGCAATCTGATTGTACCCCGAGTATCCGTCCAGAAAAAAATAGAACTCATGTCCCGCCAATCTGTCTAGCATCTGGTCAATGAATGGTAACAGGAAATGATCTTTCCTTGTTGCTTTGTTCAGTTTCCTGTAGTCCAAGTATACTCTCCATCCAGTCACTGCTCTTGTTGGAATCAGCTTGTTCTTTTCATTTGTGACTACAATAATTTCTCTTTTCTTTGGCACATATTGCATAGGACTCACCCAAGTGCTGTTAGAGATGGGGTAGATGATGCCGGCATCTAACCATTTGATAATTTCCTTCTTCATGACTTCCTTCATAATTGGATTTAGTCTCTGTTGATGCTCCACTGTGGCTTTGTACTCATCGTTCATCAGAATTTTGTGCATGCAAAATGATGGACTAATGCCTCGAATGTGTGCTATAGTCCAACCAATGGCTTTCTTGTATTCTTGTAACACTCTCAGCAACTTTTCTTCCTGCTCTAATGTTAGCTACGAAAAATGATCACAGGTAAATCAGAAGAGTTTCCTAAGAATGCATACCTGAGATGGTTCGGAAGTAGCTTCAGTTCCAGCTGTGGTGGTTCTTCAATCGAGGGCTTGATTCATTCATTTTTTGGTAATTCCAAACTTTCCACCTGTGGTGTCAATTTGAAGTGAAATGGTCTGTCAAGATAGTTGATACATTCCAGAATTT